>CM067304.1:68269658-68539612 GCA_034231615.1 Meghimatium bilineatum | reverse complement strand
TTTCAAATGTATATGTGTCTTAAAAATATATATTTCTTCAATTCTACATGTGTATTTAAAGCTATGTTTGTCTTCACGTCTATATATGTCTTCAAATCTATATGTCTTCAAATCTATAGATGTATTCACAGTTATATATGTCTTCAAATCTATGTGTCTTCAAATAAATATATATATGTCTTCAAATCTATTTGTTTTCAAATATATGTGTCTTCAAATCTATTATATGTTTTCAAGTGTAACATACGTGTTCATTAGTGACAGTCAGGCACCCGCAGACATCTTCATCTCCATCGTCATCCAGTTGAGCTGAATGGTCATCGTGAACTTCGACTGACGAACACAAGATATGTCTTCAAGTTAATATATGTCTTCAAGTTAATATATGTCTTCCAAGTTAACATATGTCTTCAAGTTAATATATGTCTTCAAGTTAATATATGTCTTCAAGTTAATATATGTCTACAAGTTAACATATGTCTTCAAGTTACCATATGTCTTCAAGTTAATATATGTCTTCAAGTTAATATATGTCTTCAAGTTAAATTGTCTTCAAGTTAATATTGTTTTCAAGTCATATATGTTTTCAAGTTAATATATGTCTTTAATTTAACATATGTCTTCAAGTTAATATATGTCTTCAAGTTAATATATGTCTTCAAGTTAATATATGTCTTCAGTTAACATATGTCTTCAAGTTAACATATGTCTTCAAGTTGACATATGTCTTCAAGTTAATATATGTTTTCAAGTCAATATATGTTTTCAAGTTAATATATGTCTTTAATTTAACATATGTCTTCAAGTTAATATATGTCTTCAAGTTAATATATGTCTTCAAGTTAATATATGTCTTCAAGTTAACATATGTCTTCAGTTAACATATGTCCTTCAAGTTAATATATGTCTTCAAGTTAATATATGTTTTCAAGTTAATATATGTCTTTAATTTAACATATGTCTTCAAGTTATATATGTCCTTCAAGTTAATATATGTCTTCAAGTTAATATATGTCTTCAAGTTAACATATGTCTTCAAGTTAACATATGTCTTCAAGTAATATATGTTTTCAAGTCAATATATGTTTTCAAGTCATGTATGTTTTCAAGTCAATGTATGTTTCAAGTTAATATATGTCTTCAAGTTAACATATGTCTTCAAGTTAATATATTTCTTCACGTTACTATATGTCTTCAAGTAAATAGATGTCTTCAAGTTAATATATGTTTTCAAGATAATATATGTTTTCTAGTCTATACTCGTATATTGCCTTGAATATTTCTGTCCTGCAACGTTTGCACACAAAACTTGTCTGTGACAGCAATATTACCAGTGTAGAGCATGACCTTGGTTATAGAGAGATGGTCTCACAACCGTAAGGTCCAGGGTTCGACTTCAGGAAAGATAGGTCTCGGGGTTCTTTAGTGACGTATTGTCAAGACGATCGCTATGTGGTCAGTAGGTCGCGGTCCAATTCCCGCTAGCGTCCTTTTGTTTTAACATTGGATTTATTCAAAGATCCTGATGGACTATTGCTGGAAGCTACGGAGTTACGTGCTATGAGTGGTACTCTCTGCAGGCCACTTCGATAAGAGGTAAAGAATACAGAGGGTTCATCCAAATACAGTTTAGTCAAACTTCTACACATTTTCAAAATGGTAGACATTTTGTTACCGGCATTTGGCTTTCGGATGTCAAGATGGCAATGACAACAACTAAACGTAAATAATTTCCTACTGCTCACTGCGACCAAAAAGGTTGTGTGCTGATAGCTACCTCTCGATACTTATATGCTACGAATGTGATATCTACTTGGTGAATAGGTATATGACATGAACATCGTTGATGCTCATAGTTGTGGACTGAATAGTTTATGCTGCCAACATCGTTCGGACGATTTACATACAACGTTTTGCTAACAACATTACAGAGATAATAGTTCCCTACCGAATAGTTTTATGCTACCAACATTACCGAGATAATAGTTCCCTACCGAATAGTTTATGCTACCAACATTACCGAGGCAATAGTTCCCTACCGAATAGTTTATGCTACCAACATTACCGAGGCAATAGTTCCCTACCGAATAGTTTATGCTACCAACATTACCGAGACAATAGTTCCCTACTGAATAGTTTTATGTTACTCACATTGCTGACCCGATATTACCCCAATGAATAGTTTATGCTACCCACAATGCTGGGCCCGATAGTACCCCAATGAATAGTTTATGCTACCCACAATGCTGGCTCGATAGTACCCAATGAATAGTTTATGTTACCGCCATTACTTTTCATTTGTTATTTATGTTATATTTACTCTGGATACATGTTTAATTTTAAACGTGTATAAGTTCTCTGTTGTCTCTTTGTTGTTTTATCCAGACAAGTTGAGCACTTCATTTACAGCTGTGTACATACGATTACAGATGACAACATGACAGATAATGCACAGTAATTGTTATTTCATAGCAAGTCATTTCACGACTATTCTTCTCGCGTTCCTAAAAGGATTTATGTGACATCATTTTCCTCAACTGGATGTCACTATCTATCTATCTATTCGCTAAATTCGTTATTGCCTTTCTGCGTCAGGTGGAGAAGAGTTTTCTGGAGATAGCCCTCGTGTGTGCTGCGTATATTGTGGAGTTTGTCGCATCTTTTATTTCTTTGGTCCATCGTTTACGTGGTCGGCCTCTAGGTCTGCCTTCACTGTATCTGTGTAGGATAGCTAGATGTGGTATGCTGTCTGGTGGTAGTCTGCTGATGTGTTCAAATTATTTTATCTGTTATTTCTTAATAAATTCCAAGATTGGAGTGATACCTGTTCTTTGTCTAATGTCTCCATTTCTCACTCTGTCTCTTAGCGATATTTCTAGGATTCTGCGCAAGCATGCCATTTCAGTTGTCACAAGTTTACCTTTTATTTTGTGCTGTTGTTGTCCATGTTTGGCCTGGGTAACACAGCGTTGGTATAATAATTGTTTTGCATAGTGTTATTTTGGTGTTTAAATATACATTTTTGTTTCTGAAGATTGATGTCATTTATCCTAGTGTATGATCAATATACATGATTGAACAGTGTTGCCATTAATATGTGACGTTTTAAATTATTCTAAATTTACTTCAATATTATTATGTTGTCTTTTTTCTAGGAAGACGAATAGTTTCTGCTTGCATGGCAACTACTGAGTACGTAATAATTGTGAGATAATATTAGTATATATTGTTTTATGTCAGATGAGAGTATTACGTTTTAAACATGGGTTATCTTCATTGGTTTATACTTTGACTGTGAGTTAATGTTAGATGATATTGTTTTATGTCAGACCAATCTATTACTCTCAATACGTCCGTGAGGCACTCCGGGCCTGGACTTTTAGTATTAGTATATATTGTAATATTAGTATATATTGTTTCACTATATTAGACTTTTAAAATATATTTATATAAATATTTGTACTTATTATACTATTTATAATATTTATATATAATTATATATCAATTATATTGTATTTTTATAAAATATTTTATTTTATATTTTTAAAATAGATTATATTAATATTATTTTATGTCTGGCGAATACCTCTATCTCTCAATATCTTCATGTGGCATCCCAGACCTGGACTTCTAGTTTACGTTGTAAAGAATAGTACTAATGACTTATTTCCAGGCATGTCTAAGGAAAGTTGGGATATGAGCTCGCAATCTGTTTTCTGTGGGAAAAAAGCATTAATATTGCATGATTTGCCTAACATTCTTAATTGTGTCATCGGTTAAATGACCCCCATGGAAGAAAGAGAGATTCAGGGCAACGGATATTGCAGCTGTCTCCGTTCATGGTAAACTTCAAATTTCACTTTTCTCCTTTTATTGCAGACTCATAAGTTGTATGAAATTCTAGATGTGCCATGTATGTCGATGTATGCTAGATGTGCCATGACTGTCGATGGATGCTAGATGTGCCATGACTGTCGATGTATGCTAGATGTGCCATGACTGTCGATGGATGCTAGATGTGCCATGACTGTCGATGTATGCTAGATGTGCCATGACTGTCGATGGATGCTAGATGTGCCATGACTGTGGATGTATGCTAGATGTGCCATGACTGTCGATGTATGCTAGATGTGCCATGACGGTTGATGATCCTTGGATCTTGCCATACCAAAATACCTCTCATAGTGAAATTAACATACGTACATAAATACTGCTAACACAGCAAAGACTTGGACACAACAAACCGTATATGACTTCCTGGTCACGTCGAGTTCTCGAATTGGCAGGAACTGTTATTTTATCAGAAAGGTTCTTTGCTATTAAGAGTTACCTCTACTCACAGTCAAAGTGCTTACTTCATTATCTATCTGTATATTGTCATTTCACCTTGTGCTGTTAAGCGTCTTGGGGAGAAGTCGGAGTTGTTTGTTCTTGACAATATCGGTTGCATTGTCTATGGGCAGCACGTGTCTCTTTAATGGTTCTTTGACTGTTTTCACTTATCTAGCTCTTTGCCTTCCTAGAGCCGAGTAACCTGATCTTCTGCTGTTGTATGCAAGAAGTGCTGGTTGCTTTGTTTCCATTGTCATGATGTGGTAAAACAACTTTATTTTCTGTCTCTTCATGTATTCTTGACTTGAGATGGTCATTGTTTATTTCCTGACATCATCATTTTTTTATCGGTCTTTTTTCTGGTGACATTTATAGCTTTTCTAAAACATATCATTTCATACACTGCCATCTTTTTTGTTAGTGTGTTTGATAGTGGAAACACAGAGTTCGTATACAAATACTGTTCATCAATCGTCGCTTTGCAGCACTGCATATGTGTGTGTGTGTGTGTGTGTGTGTATGTGTGTGTGTGTGTGTGTGTGTGTGTGTGTGTGTGTGTGTGTTTGAGTATCGGAGACATTTGATACGTCACAGAATTAGTTTTCTAACATCGAGTTTCCATGTCTATATTGATAGTTTTCTAACATTGTGTTTCCATGTCTCTATTGAAAGTTTTCTAATACCGTTTTCCATGTCTCTATTGATAGTTTTCTAATACCGTTTTCTATGTCTCTATTGATTTTTTTCCCATCCTCTACTTCATCATCATCTTGCGTATGCTCTAGTACAAGTGTGGCTATTAATGAAAACATAGAAAACAGACAGCCAATGTGTTGCCAGGTCCTAGACAAGAGCAATTTTTAGCTTTCACGCATGACGTACAAGACGAATAATGACGTCACGGGGTGAAGTTGTGTGTACCATCTCACATATGGTCAAAATAACACAGAGATCATGCTGATGTCGGATAGATTTGGCACGATGGCACAGCTATTTCTGCAAATAAGTAAATATGACATAACTAATTGTATGCTCTGGACTAGATCCTGGTAGTCCGCGGGAGTTCGAAAATGAATACAGAAGAAGATGAAGAAAACATAACGAGCTTATTATTAAACATATCAGTTTCTTAACACAACTACAAGGGTAAACAGTAGCACACGAAACTACAAGTGTAAACAGTAGCACACGAAACTACAAGTGTAAACAGTAGCACACGAAACTACAAGTGTAAACAGTAGCACACGAAACTACAAGTGTAAACAGTAGCACACGAAACTACAAGTGTAAACAGTAGCACACGAAACTACAAGTGTAAACAGTGGCACACGAAATTACAAGTGTAAACAGTAGCACACGAAACTACAAGTGTAAACAGTAGCACACGAAACTACAAGTGTAAACAGTAGCACACGAAACTACAAGTGTAAACAGTAGCACACGAAACTACAAGTGTAAACAGTAGCACACGAAACTACACGTGTAAACAGTAGCACACGAAACTACAAGTGTAAACAGTAGCACACGAAACTACAAGTGTAAACAGTAGCACACGAAACTACAAGTGTAAACAGTGGCACACGAAATTACAAGTGTAAACAGTAGCACACGAAACTACAAGTGTAAACAGTAGCACACGAAACTACAAGTGTAAACAGTAGCACACGAAACTACAAGTGTAAACAGTAGCACACGAAACTACAAGTGTAAACAGTAGCACACGAAACTACAAGTGTAAACAGTAGCACACGAAACTACACGTGTAAACAGTAGCACACGAAACTACAAGTGTAAACAGTAGCACACGAAACTACAAGTGTAAACAGTAGCACACGAAACTACAAGTGTAAACAGTGGCACACGAAATTACAAGTGTAAACAGTAGCACACGAAACTACAAGTGTAAACAGTAGCACACGAAACTACAAGTGTAAACAGTAGCACACGAAACTACAAGTGTAAACAGTAGCACACGAAACTACAAGTGTAAACAGTAGCACACGAAACTACAAGTGTAAACAGTAGCACACGAAACTACAAGGGTAAACAGTGGCACACGAAATTACAAGTGTAAAAAGTAGCACACGAAACTACAAGTGTAAACAGTAGCACACAAAACTACAAGTGTAAACAGTAGCACACGAAACTACAAGTGTAAACAGTAGCACACGAAACTACAAGTGTAAACAGTAGCACACGAAACTACAAGTGTAAACAGTAGCACACGAAACTACAAGTGTAAACAGTAGCACACGAAACTACAAGTGTAAACAGTAGCACACGAAACTACAAGGGTAAACAGTAGCACACGAAACTACAAGGGTAAACAGTAGCACACGAAACTACAAGGGTAAACAGTAGCACACGAAACTACAAGTGTAAACAGTAGCACACGAAACTACAAGTGTAAACAGTAGCACACGAAACTACAAGTGTAAACAGTAGCACACGAAACTACAAGGGTAAACAGTAGCACACGAAACTACAAGGGTAAACAGTAGCACACGAAACTACAAGGGTAAACAGTAGCACACGAAACTACAAGTGTAAACAGTAGCACACGAAACTACAAGGGTAACCAGTACGAAACGAAACTACACCTACGATAGGGTAAACAGTAGCACACGAAAATACACGGGTAAATAGTACCACATGAAACTACACCTACGTTATGGTAAACAGTACGATAAACAGCTATACATACCATGTGTTTCTTATCCTCTACAGGTGTTCACACTTTTCCCGGAACGTTCATTCTATGAGACTATACACAGCAAGCGAATAATGAAGACATTGTTGACTTATTTACATGAGAGAAGTTTTATTCTAGTCTAGACATATCTATATTAGTAAAAAATAGATAACAATATCAGTACATCAAACATTATTACAGTTTACACATAATGTATCAGCCTATAATACATGAGGTCTGGCCATAATATTAAATCAGTCTAGAATAGTAGATATTTAGCTGAAACTTGTTGCACCAACCTAAAATGTGTCCACATACAGATTACACTTTCAGACATCGATTTATATTAGTGAACATATATGTTATACTAGCTAGCATGCAGATTACACTTAATTACATCAATCTGCAAAAGTCAACATTCAGTTTACACTTTACGTCAGTCTATAATAGTAAATATTCAGTTCACACTTCCCAACATAAGTCTATTATAGTCGACATTCAGTTTACATTGAATTACCACAGTGCAGAACTATACATATACGGTCGATACCTAATTATATATAATTTAAAGTTAGGCTTAGGTTAATGTAGATTTACTTCCCACTAGAAAGAATAGTAGGTATACTGGTTTGATAAAATTAGTATTGTTTCTCGAAACCAGGTTTGGGGGTATAATCATTTTATGGTTCTAGAACAATTACTTGAGTATCGATTATGATAAGACAACATTGGGAAGTCCAACGGAAAAAATCACAAGACAGACATTGTACTGGGATCTGTACGGACAGAGAAAATGTGGAGATCAAGAAACATTCGCACAACAATTATATAGGAATTAGTAAAATATGACAGGGACAATACATACAACTGTGAAAATTGAGAGATGTGTGTTGAAAATGTGAAATAAGTAGGACTATTTAAAAAAAAATAATATATAAGTATAATAGTGTAATCATGGGCACCCGCAGCATATGTCTAGGTACATGATATATCAGGTGACTCCTCCTCCCGTTTGAAATTACTAAATAGTATATATAATGACTTACTACTAGACTAAAGTCTGTCGTTCACGTGAAGCGATTACGAGCGACTAACGAATACGCGATTACAAGCGGACACGCGTGATTGATCCACATGCAAATGTGTACACATAACTTCGTATTTGCAAACGATCTTGATTGGCCGATTACTTACGCTTGCAAAGGAGATATGTTCGGACGAAAGACGCAGATATAGCAGCAAATTTTAAACCCAACACAATTAGTATCATATGCATTTTAATAAGTCGGGCGTGTACGTTATTAATCACGTGGTCTTGTAGTAGCTTCAAAATAATTCCAGTGAACAGAGGCGGTAGCATCTCCCAGCCATGACCGATAGACTGACAACAAATTGACCAACCTCGTCACACATTCTCCTGGGGACCAATGAATATATTACTACAATAGACTTATTATTTTATCTGTATTGTCGTTGATGTAATATAATGAACAAATAGTTTATACAAGATGTATATAAAATCAGTTTACAAGAAATGATATGTATTTCATAATGAAAGAAAAACTGTATTTCGTTGAAGATTTGGCCAATTTGAATTATATTTAAATATGACAATTGATTGAAAAGAAATTGATTATTAAAACAAAGATTTATAAATGCAGTTTATTGTGTTTGTCATTTGTGTGAGGGAGGTATTTGTTGTTGTATATGTCGCCAATAATTACGAACAATTAGCTCTTACTGCCTACGGTACAATGATTTCTTCTCTATAGAACATTATTTCTATTTTTCAACAAACCCGTAACCTGGCAGTGACGTCACACTGAATGCATCATCACACAGAGCATTCCAGAGATTTCTATCTTCAACGATGCGGACTATTGAAGGAAAATCTTGTCTTGTCCAGTTCTTGATGTCATTTGTCTATGTTTTATTTGTCATCCTCTGTTTCTTCCACGTTTGATGGTTCCATGTAGTATTGTTTTTAACAAGGAATTTCACATTTTATTTGTTTCAATATTGAAAAACAAAGTACTTGTGGGCCTGTATATATATATATATATATATATATATATATATATATATATATATATATATATATATATATATATATATATATATATATATATATAATTTATGTATTCCTTACAAGGTGCCCATAGCTGTGACATGTAGTCTCCTATTTAGAGGAGGTTGTTTGTTTGTGTGTTTCTTTATTTATTTGAGAACCCCAGGAATTGCGAGCGATTAACTCTTACTTCCTATCTGCAGTGGATAGTTTATCTGAGCGTTCTTTCATAACCAGGATACTTCAGCTTTCTGCTTAATGCAATGTCTATTGAAGGAGGCTTCTACTCAGATATGCGATATGTGAGGGTAGATGGCTTGAGAAAACACATGCGTGGGTGTGTGCTTGTTTGTGTAATTGTTTTTAGCAGTGTGTGTTTGTGACCTATGTGTGAGATTTAAGCAGACAGACAGATGGTGTGGTCTAGTGGTTAAGACGTTGCACTTCTCACCAAAGTTTCGCTTTTCCAGAAAAGTATCCACGACGTATACAGGTTTAATTTTTCAAGTCTTTGTATGAAAAACTAAAATTCAACACAGACTGTGATTTGATATCTCGACACCACGAGTGTGAGACCGATACTCTAACCACGCAGCCACAAACCAGCCAGAATGGCATACTTTTCAGATTTTTCCACAGATCAGAATATTTACTGGTTACTTCCCTTAACCTACTGAACGTATTTATATTGCCAAGAAAATCACCACAGCCAACAAATGCTGGGTTGATAGCTACGTCCTCCTACTTCTCTTTCCTGATTTTAGTGGTGTTTCAAATTCAGTTTGGTTATGTTAGCTTTATGGATAGTTTCATGTTAGTTTTGCTGTGATGTGGTTATGTTATGATTATGGATTGTTTTTGGTTAGGGTTAGTTTTGTTGTAAGCCTAAGCCACGTTCGTCTCCAGTAGTAAGACATGTCACGTGACCGTACGGGTTTTCGGTTGATCATTTGTAGTCGCCTTGACTATTTTTGGCATGCGATTCCAAGTATGTATATAGTGACCGAGCGTTATCGAAACAATGATCGACAAAGCAACTAGGGGGTGAAAATTAATTTAGTTGAAAGGTCTTTATAGGAACCGATCATACTAAAACTACACTTGTACCCTATATGTTGAACACAAATTATATTACGCAATCGGAAATGAAATTCCATGAGATCGCTGGAGTGTGACAATAGTAAACATCTACATTTGTGATGACTAATTACCTTGAGAGCACTGGAGCATGTCAATAGTAAATATCTACATTTAATTTGAGATCAGTGAAACGTGACAATAAGAAACATCTACATGTATGATGATTAATATGGTTGGAGCATTTAAAGTACAGATAAACAAGCACTTTCTCATCTCCACCTCCAGATGTTATAGAATACAGATAACATACACTTTCTCATCTCCACCTCAAGATATTATAAACAACATATAACACACACTTTTCTCCCTCTCTACCTCCAGATGTTATAAACTACATATAACACACACTTTCTCCCTCTCTACCTCCAGATGTTATAAACTACATATAACACACACTTTCTCCCTCTCTACCTCCAGATGTTATAAACTACATATAACACACACTTTCTCTCTCTCTCTCTCTAACTCAACATGTTATAAACTACATATAACACACACTTTCTCCATCTCTACGTCGAGAGATATTATAAACTCTGGATACAACCACTCCACACATTCTTAAAATTACACGTTTAGTTGTTGAGAGTGATTAAGCTAATCACTTTGTGCTCGTGAGGTCGGGAGCCCGATTCCGATTAGAAATGTCCTGTTCACAAAGTATATTTTATTCGGGGATCCCATGGGACTCTCGTTTGAAGCTACATAGTTACGTGCTATGAGCGGTACTCTCTGCGTACTGTTTCGTTGTGAGGTGGGGGGGGGGGGGAATCGCCCTGGCGTATTGGTTAAGCCTTGTGTTCAAGAGGTCATGAGTTCGAATATGGTTCGTGTTGTCTTCTTTACAAAATAGATTTTTTCAGAGATCCCTGTGGATTTTCACCTGAAGCTACGGAGTTACTTTCTATGAGTGGTACTCTCATCAGGCAGCGTGCCACTTCGTTGAGATTGCCGAAGTACATATGTTGTATAAGTTGAGGGAGACTCCATATGTTGTATAATTTGGGGGAGACTCCATATGTTGTATAATTTGGGGGCGACTACATATGTTGTATAATTTGGGGGAGACTACATATGTTATATAAATTGGGGCAAACTCCATATGTTCCATAATTTGGGAGAGACTACATATGTTGGAAAATTATACAACTTATGTAATCTCCCCCGAAATTATACATATGGAGTCTCCCTCAACTTATACAACATATGGAGTCTCCCTCAACTTATACAACATATGGAGTCTCCTACAATAACATGATGAAAGCAAGTTTCGTGAGAGACTACATCTCCATTGAAGAACAATGGACTAAGAGGCAAGGGACTTGAAAGATGGCTTCTACGCAACACAGTAAAATCTATGTATCAGGAGGTACGTATTCGCGACATTAATCCCTTAGATTAGAAAAATGCTTGTTTTCAGTTTAAAAATCTGATAACGGACCCTGATCCCCCAATATTTAACCATTTTCCTAGAAGCGTTCACCAGAAAACGTAAAGAAATAGAAGGATTTGCGCCAAAAATGAGCATATTATTATATTTTTGAAGATAATAGATCACACTTTCTTAGTGAAGATATAACATCGGTACTACGCAGAAACAATGTTGCTGTATAACATCGGTACTACGCAGAAACAATGCTGCTGTATAGCGCAACGAAAAAAACATTGTTCACGTCAAATTGTCCTGCAAGAGAATCTCTGCAAATCAAGTTATAGTTCACCAAAAGAAGACCTAAAGGAAATATAACCAATACCGAACTGCACGCATTTATCGCAGAAGAAAAGGATATTGTATTCCTGATTGTTTTCTTGTTTAACAATTCAGAGTTTTCTATAGTCAGTGGAAATAAACGGTCGCTTTGTCTCAGCAGTCACCAGTGTCCGGAAAAATAGTATTTTTATGCAAATTCGAAAAATAGAAAGGTCTAGTCCTTACGATGTTTTAAACCCGATACCTCAGAGATATTAGAACGAATTTAATGTCATTCAGGCCCCTGCTTTACTGCGAAGAGATTGTCAAAATCCAGATTTAAATTAGATGATTACGGCTGGAGTGTGATGTTATTGTCAAAATCCAGATTTGAATTAGATGATTACGGCTGGAGTTATTTTATTGTCAAAATCCAGATTTGAATTAGTTGATTACGGCTGGAGTGATTGTATTATCAAAATCCAGATTTGAATTAGATGATTACGGCTAGAGTGATGTTATTGTCAAAATCCAGATTTGAAATAGATGATTACGCCTGGAGTGATGTTATTGTCAAAATCCAGATTTGAATTAGATGATTACGGCTGGAGTGATGTTATTAAATCTTCTTATTACATTAAAAGAGACTATCTCTCTCTTTTTAGTCATTCATGTCTACGGCCGTGTCTAGCAATAACAACAACTGTGTTAGATTTCAATTGTATTTGTCTCCTGCATTCAACCTCAAATTCCAGTTGGTTAATGGGAGCAGGATATAGTCAAGAGGTCTACGCCACGTATCAACGTCGTGTTATAGGTCTTCCCACGGATCAAACTACTATATGTCTACTCTATCGATCAAAGTCGTGCTATGGTTATTCTCAATTGATCAAAGTCGAGCTATTGTACAACCCCATGTATCAAAGTTTTACTATGGTCCTACTAATTGAATCAAAGTATTTTGCATTTCGATACGACGTTAACTTTAATGTGTTCCTACATTATTCATCAATTTACTTTTTGAATCGATTACCTCGCAAGCATATTTTTCTCTAATGTATATTAATGTTTTGTTGAATTGACGTTCACGATGCAGTATTTCATTCTTATTAAATAAAAGAATATTGTTCTTTTATTTTGAACCTGCATTGATTGTTGCGTTCTGCTCCACACGTTTGTAATTTCTGCTTACTCAAAAATGTAATAACTGTAACAGATGGCATTATTGAATCTTTACTCCAATTCAGAGCCAAAATCTCACCGTGTATGATTACTATTTTTTCTCAAATATCCAACCAGGCAATAAACATTTAATATTAATAGACTTACAAGATGTCACGAAAATAACCAGACGCTCGACTTTACTGTTTAACTCCTAAGATACTGCTTCCCTATAACATAGACACGGCAGAAAACGTAGATTTACCATGCGCCTAATAATATAGTTATAGTGAATTAGTAAATACGCTTTACAAATACTGTTACGAATGAGGGAAAAATTTTCCATGAGGAAAATAGTAACATCTAAACAAATTACAAACAAGTTAAAAATGAGAATTATAAAATGCTACATTTATTATATATCAATGTATGGCTCAGACACATGGACACTAAATAAACAATTAGAAGACAGAATTGATGCCTTTGAGATGTAGGTATATAGAAAAATAGGGCGAACATCATGGAAAGAGAAGAAAACCAACAACGACGTTCTAAAATCACCTAATATGAAGAACAAATTATTAAGAGAAACAAAGATCAGGCAATTAAAATATTTTGAAAACATTAAAAGGCATAACACCTTATTTAAGACCTTACTTGGGGGAAAAGTCAAAGGGAAGCGAGCTCGAGGTAGACAGAGATACAAGTAGGAGAATAACATCAATAATGGACCAGGTCACAGTGTAGCAGAGTGCACCACCAAAACACGAGACAGTAGATGTTGGAGATATGTTGCATCCAACCTTTGATGTGTAGACGGCACTTGATGATGATGATGAATGTTACTAATGAGAAAGTGATTTAAATCGTTTATAATACGATGAACAAAGACGAAAATGGCTGATGTTTCGATCCATCATCAGAGCAATCGTATAGGAAAACAACAAAAGATACATAAAATAATCTATTATTTTAAATATCACTTTAACAAACAATTAATGAACAGTCCGTATTGCGACCTGGCTAATGACAAAAGGTAATGACGTATTGCAAACAGTGTATCATCATCAATAAACCCGTAACCCTTCAGGGTCGTAGGGGTACAACATTGGATGCCTCAGCACACAGAGTTCTCCAGGAAATTATATCTTCAGCGATGCGGATGAGTGTGGAAATATCTTGCCCTGTCCATTCCTTGATGTTGTCTGTCCATGCCTTTATTTGCCCTTCTCTGCTTGATCAACCCTCGACAGTTCCCTGCAGTATTGTCTTTGACAAGGAATCGTGTTTGCATACATGTCCAAACCATGCTAGTTTTCGTCCTTTCACTATTGAAAGCAATGGTTCCTGAACACCTGCACATCTCTACTTTATTTCTTACGTACACATTGGTCTTATGTTCCCTATAGGAAATTCGTAGATTTTGTCTGTAGCATTTGTACTCGAAAGCCTGCAATCTTCTCTCCATGTCCGCAGTGAGTGTCCAACTCTCACAACCATACAACACAACAGAAATCACCAACGACGTATACGGTTTGATTTTCACTCCAACACTGATGTTGCTTTTCCAAATATAACAGTTAGCGTTGACATGGACGCTAAAGTCATCTCCAGCCTTATAAAAACAGTGTACGCAATGCGTTCAAGAACAAAGAAGTTTGTGCACTGTGAAAAAATGTAGGACTCTAAGACATGATAAAAGCTAATCACAGACACGAGAAATATACAACAGTTTAGTAGATCATGCCTGCTATAAATGCAAGAATTAGTTAGCTGACGATGATACAATCAATACAGCAGATACAACTCCGAGATGATAAACCAAAACAATAACAGTATAAATTGTACAAGATAGAAACATCAACTATGCCATAACTACAAGTCCAAGCAAATAAAAATGACCAAGTCAACATATAAACTGTAAACACAAAACTACAAGAATGAACCAATCAACACAACATGTATACTACATAAAGTACAGATACATTAGGTGAAGACACATTCTGTAACACAAACATACACACAACACACATATATACATACACATATACATACACGAATAAACACATGAGCATTACACACTTACGTAGGCACCAATATAACACACACACACACACACAAACACATAAATAGAGAGACAGAGAGAGAGAGAGATTATTTTGTTTTACTTGCTCTTGTTTTTTTAGTATAAAACACGTTGTTTTTCATTAGTTGCCTACATTAGTGTCTCTCTATAATCATATCACCCACCCTCAGACAGCTCAATCCGCTTCATACAACTACCCACCCTCAGACAGCTCACTCCGCTTCATACAACTACCCACCCTCAGACAGCTCACTCCGCTTCATACAACTACCCACACTCAGACAGCTCACTCCGCTTCATACAGCCACCCACACTCAGACAACTCACTCCGCTTCATACAGCCACCCACCCTTTGACAACTCACTCTGCTCCATCCTGCCACCCACCCTCAGACAGCTCACTCTGCTCCATCCAGCCACCCACCCTCAGACAGCTCACTCTGCTCCATCCAGCCACCCACCCTCAGACAGCTCACTCTGCTCCATCCAGTCACCCACCCTCAGACAGCTCACTCCGCTCCATACGATCATAATATGGACATATTAGTCACTATAAGCACAGAAAAAAAACCCATTTACAACTATTAAGGCGCTCAATTTTTTTTCCAGTGGCAACATTTGGTTGTGAGACGTGGGCAATTACATCACCATCATCAGGTTGCATATCCTGAACAGTATGTAGAAGTTATCACAGTCTATCTGTCTACCATGAGCCAGCCTTCCTGATTCTGTTACGGTCGTATTCAGGTGATCTTTGATGCATTGATCTTCTTATTGACCCGCATCTTGTTCGTCTAACTGGCATCATTCCCTCCATAATGGTCATCTCTAGGCTGTTCTGGGGTTTCACATGGCCAAAATATTGTAGTTTTCTGGAAAGAGCCATGCTGTTTAGCTAGTTTTATTTTACATTAATTTTTTTCATAATGGCTACGTTGGTGATCTTTTTGGTCCATGGTATTCTGAGGATTTTTCTGTAATATTTTGTTTCAAATGCTGCTAAAAATGGTGATTGTCCAGGATTCACATCCATATATTACTACTAGGGATATGCACGATCTTAGGAAAGTTAGTTTTGTTGTTTTTTAGCAGCTCAGCCATTTGTTGTTTTTTTCCATTTGTATCAGCTTCGTTGAAGCGATAGCCGACATCCTTCTGACTTTTTCATATAAATCACCGTTACTTTCCATAAGAGTATCACGGTATTCAAAACTTGTGATTATTTCTAATTTGCTGTTGTCGATATTTATTGAGAACTTGCTACTGGTTTTGTCGTTTGTCACAATCTTGGTCTTGTTTCAGGATCTTACACATCAGGATTTCCTCGGCTTTCACGGCTCAAAGGTGGGGGGAGACTATCAGAGAGGAAAGTGGTGCATTCGTTCAGACGACAAGCAGCTTGACAATGGAGATTCTGGCGGTGACCAAAGCTTTGCAATGGGTCTGCTCACAGACTGTCTGCGAGCATGCCTGTATCCTCAGTGACTCCATGAACATGATTGTGAAAGTTCAGACGGGGTACGTTCGAGAACAGTGGCTGGATGCAGTGAATAATTTCTGTGTGCGTACAGGGACTTTTATTTTTGTGCCGGGACACGCAGGAGTCCGGGGTAATGAAAGAGCAGATAGGTTGGCCGCCCACGCTGCTACTACGGCTGTTGGTGAAGCGATGGATCGGGCAGACATTTTGAATGTCGTACGTGAAAACGCACGAACAAATGACTGTATAAGTGACGATGACTCTTGTTCTATGATTAGAATAAAGGAGCTTGGTTTGAAATGTGGTGTCGCTAGAAAGGAGAGTTTTCGTGGGCGAAAAAGAATGATGGTCAATCAACAACGTACTGGGACTGTCAGTCAACGTGTAATGGCGGATACACTCAAGGAAAGATCTGAGCACCTATGGACTTGTCCGGAGTGCAATGACGATGATCCAACGACTAACTAACTAACTAACTTGGTCTTGTTTCCATTGAGAAATAGGTTTTACTTTTCACAGACAATTACATCCGCAATGAAAAAGAAAATATTAGCATCCGAAACAAAAATGTTATAGGAAGGTCCTAAGAATATGAGACAAAAAGACGACCACACGTAGACGCCAGCTAAGACCTGAACATAGACGAAGACTGGTTTCTCAATATTATCACACACACACACACACACACACACACACACACACACACACACACACACGCACGCACGCACGCACGCACGCACGCACGCACGCACGCACGCACGCACGCACGCACGCACGCACACACACGCACGCACGCACGCACGCACGCACGCACGCACGCACGCACGCACGCACGCACGCACACACACACACACACACACACTCACGCACGCACGCACGCACGCACGCACGCACGCACGCACGCACGCACGCACGCACGCACGCACGCACTCACGCACGCACTCACACACACACACACACACACACACACACACACACACACACACACACACACACACACACACACACACTATATATATTGCAGCATTATTGGTCCCAATGTAGCACGTCCGAAAAGTTTAGGGCATTATCAAACTAAATCCTGCCCTGCAGACACAGAAACGACGCAACATGCCATAATTTCGACACATAAAACGACACAATGGTTTAGAAAGTTTAATCATCGAGGGGGAAATTTCCAGTAAGGAGAATAAAAGGCAGAATTAGGCTAAGAAAACAGGATGAAGACCTGAACAAGACACTGGAAAAGGCTGTGCAACTTTCACAGAACTGAGACTCACTGAGTTTCAGTTAGGACAGCTGTAAAAGATACGTCAGACAGATAGAAGGAGTTAGTTGAAATAAAATATACATTTCATATTTTTTTTAAACGTGATAAAATATCAAACTTCAAATATATTTTAAAAATTGTGTTCAATTATTTTTTTGCACCAAAAATTAATATTTCTTCTTCGTCTTCTTCGTTCACTTTCAGACTTCTACATTGATGAATGGCAGATGTCACAGTCAACCCTTAGGGTCCCTGCAGTGCCATAGATTTCAGATTTCCACATTGATGGCTGACATTAGTCAACCCTTAGGGTCCCTGCAGTGCCATAGATTTCAGATTTCTACATTGATGACTGACATTAGTCAACCCTTAGGGTCCCTGCAGTACCATAGATTTCAGATTTCTACATTGATGGCTGACATTAGTCAACCCTTAGGGTCCCTGCAGTACCATAGATTTCAGATTTATACATTGATGTCTGACATTAGTCAACCCTTAGGGTCCCTGTAGTGTAATAGATTTCAGATTTATACATTGATTACTGACATAAGTCGCAGTCAGCCCCTAGGGTCCATGCAGTGCCACAGATTTCAGATTTTTACATTGATGTCTGACATTAGTCAACCCCTATAGTCCCTGCAGTACCATATATTTTTTCCATGAAATGAGATATCACATGACTAAGTGTTTCTTTCCGTTCCACGTTGTAGACCAATGTTTTGGTAAGTCTGCGAAAAGTGTTCCGCTGTCAAAGGTCTGGTGTAACAGGTGTATGTTTCTGTTGTGCCGTTCTTGTATTTGTAATATATATAGTGTTTCAGTCATTTATGTCCTGTTCATAGATAGAAAATGTTCACCTAGTCATGTCCTAGTTATGTCCATAGATAGAATATATTCACCTAGTTATGTTCATAGACAGAAAATGTTCACTGAGCCCAGTCCTAGTTTTGTTCATGTATTGAAAATGTTCGCCGGATCCTGTCCTAGTTTTGTTCATGTATTGAAAATGTTCGCCGGGTCCTGTCTGGAGAGATGTTGTTAGCCATATTTTATTTTCCTTTTCTTCTTTTTCTTCATTGTTCATTCTCAAACTCCCGCTGGACTTCTGTTGCAGAATTATAATTATCCGACTAGATTTCCAGCCGAATGTCGCCCAGAGAATGGAAATGTGTCGCCGTTTTATTTGCACCAATGACCCGACACATCCGTAATCTTTATTTTGGATAACTTCATTTTCACTGTAATTTAAGAGTCGTTGCAATTGTTGATTTAACTGCCTCCTAAATAATTCGTCTGTCACTTTGCTGCAATGCATCACATTCTTGCCGAGTTTGTTCGCGGCTTGATTTCCCCGAGATATTGCAATGCTCTTGTATCCATTTGACTGTGCACGTGCTGAAACAATGCACTAACATTTCGAGTACATTAACCAGTACACATAAACCATCTTCTGTCATGACTGATATATGAGTGGTAAGTTATATGTGAGAATGTTAGAGAACTGAATGTGGAGGACGTATCACTATCAATTGTTCCGGGGACATGATGATTTTCGTCTGTCGTAATCGACGATGACCAAAAACTCAACCATAACAATAATAACAATAAATAATAACAATAATAAAAGTTAATAGTGCGTTTTTAAATGACTAGCAAGTCCAATGCGCGCAAAAAATGTTCTTTTACAGAATTGACAACAATAGAGGGTATCTATGTGAGGTTGAGATGTTTTTTCTTTTCTACGTGTCCGCTTCTGTCTTGCAGTATCTTGTCTGAATTCTTCCGCCGCTAGTGCTCCCGTTCTAATGCTGTAACGCCATGCTGTTCTTTCCTGAGCGATGCTCTCCCAAGCGCCTACGTCAATGTTAAGATGTTTCAAGGATGACTTGAGCGTGTCTTTGAAGCGCTTTTTCTGTCCACCAGCTTTTGACATACGGCAAGAACGTCAAAACAGCATCAGAAACTGACATATGCAGCAAACTGCCTCATTGAATGTAAACTCACTGAACATTGAAAGTTCACGCAGGGAATAAATTGTTTATTGTCTTTCCCCAAGTGAAGGATGGTTGAAAGTATCCACACTTGCCGTTACGTTTAGGGAAGGGATGTGAGCTTCATTTGTCATTCCAATGTCAGATGTGTCGCCTTAATTGCGTTGATTCAATGTTTGTTCAAGGTTGTAGTTATGTTTTCTACCAACAGTTTTCATGGTCTACCTATTGCTCTATCTTCGGATATTCCTTTGCTATATGTTATTTTTGGTATTTAGTTTGGGTTCATTCTCATTAAGTGACTGAACCATTTTACTTGCTGTCTTTCGATATGGTCAATACATTATTATATATCTACTATTTTGCTAATTTATTGATTTATTATTTTTATAGTTTAGTAACCATTGCACTTTTCTTTATCAGACACTTCCTTTTACGTCAGAAGATTGCTTCGAGACCGTAAGAGGCAAGTTTGACATAGTATCAGATTGTTGGTATAACAATTGTCATTTAATAAAATGCCCTATCGTTAATAGCTAATATTGTACTTTTATTTGGAGACTATTTTCGTACTTTTAAGTAACGATACTGTTGACATTATTCTTGAGACTATTTCGTACTAATAAGCGGCGTCTGCTATAGCAAAGCGGCCTTTATTTTCACAGTCCATAGAAAACACACTGAAGTACTTCACATGAAAACATGCAGTAATGGACGTTTTTTTTTGTTGTAAAATAACAATACTGTTGACATATTTTTCTTCTGCTCAAAAATTTCAGCAAATTAACACATTGTAGTCCCGATAACGTAGCCCACTTTGTTACGATTTACAATTTCTCAACGTTATCTGGGCATTTCGGTCTGCAACATCCGACTTCAGAATGGTTCCGATATGATTATGCAATAATATTGCACTCAGTATAATTTATTTTATCTATGTTTTAATTTTATTATCAATTGATATTGCTGTTCTGTGTAGCAGATGGGACTATAATTTGTAACAGGGAAGTGATTGAGCAGACGCAGTGGGGAAAAGTGTCAGTATCAGCAGGAGATAATGCATGCATAAGAAATATCGATAATAATTTGGTATATAAGAACTCACAATGTGAAGTCTGTTCACTTGCAGATTCTTCACTGATTAATACGCATTAGTAAGTTCTCGTGTCGTGTTGTTGGTTCTGATGTCCAGTTGCTGGTTCTGATGCCAGGTTGTTGGTTCTGATGTCGTGTTGTTGGTTCTCATGTCGTGTTGTTGGTTCTGATGTCAAGTTGTTTGTTCTTATTTCGAGCTGTTGGTTCCGGTGTCGAGTTCTTAGTTTTGATGTCAAGTTGTGAGTTCTGATGTCGTGTTTATTCATGTGGTAGTAGCGATTGACTCAGGATTTATTGATTTTAGTAATTTTCTATCCAATATGAATACATTCAGTAGGTTTCTATTGCTTTCTGGGAGATCATGATGCACTGTTGTCTATGGGATGCTTTTAACATACTATATTGACAGTCTTAGATGTGCTGTGAACAATCCTGCCTAAGAGCCGAAAAATGTACAAAGTATAATTAATATATTTATTATGTATATTTCCAGCAATAGCTTCAGCTTCTATGTTAGTTCTTCTTTTGATTACTTGCAACATGCCTACATCTGGAGTCTTGTCTCTTTTATACATTTTACTGTGTTTTGTAAATCGTACAGAGGTCCGTAGAGTTTTCCTTCCACTGTTCTTTCTCCGAGTCAGTGTATTTGCCTCAGTATTTCATATTTCTGGCATTCCTGAATAATATTATCTATCTAAGGTTTTTGTCGACATACACACATACACACATGGCTGTGTTACCAGTCCTGAACTTTGTATATGCGTTGCCATAGTATCGGTTTTATCTTATTCTGAGGCTCAGAATGACATTTGGTCTAGTCTGTTCATAATTTGGTAGTCATTGTGTGTTGAAGTTGGCTTTCTAAATGCTTTGATCATCTGTTTCTTTTGATGGTACGTTATTGGCACATCTCGTTGATCATATGCAGCTTCCCCCTTAGCCAGACGATCTGCTTTCTAGTTTCCATGTATTCCACAATGTCATAGTATCCGCTACATAGTTACTTTACAATGATTGCTGTCAGTAGTATTTGCAGGTGTGGTTTTTTTCTGAACCGGAGCGTGTAGAGAGCTGGACTTGCGTGTGTCATGAAAACTACTGATGTCAGCCAAGATTAACGCTTAACAGTACTTCGGTTGCCGGATTTTTGCGTCGTAATTATGAGAATGTTCCTATTTGTACTTTCATTATTTGTCCAACATTGGTTGAGTATACATGATCTATATATATATATAGAGCTAAAAATAAAGCTGAAGATGGCTTTAGCGTCCTTGTTAACGTTAACGGTGTTTTGGAAAAGCAACATCAGTGTTGGAGTGAAAGTCAAACTGTATAAGTCGTTGTTGATTTCTGTTGTGTTGTATGGTTGTGAGACTTGGACACTCACTGTGGACATGGGGAGACGATTACAGGCTTTCGAGTACAAAAGATACAGACCAATTCTATGAATTTCCTACAGGGAATATAATACCAATTTGTACGTAATAAATAAAGTAGAGATGTGTGCAGGTGTTCAGGAACCATTTCTTTCAATAGTGAAATAACGAAAACTAGCATGGTTTGGACATGTATGTAGACATGATTCCTTGTCAAAAACAATACTATAAGGAACTGTCGAGGGTGGAAGAAGCAGAGGAGGCGAAATAAAGGCATGGACAGACAACATCAAGGAATGGCTAGGACAAGATTTTTCCTCACTCATCCGCATCGATGAGGATATACATTGGTGGATGACTATGTGTGTTAAATCATTCAATGTGGTACCCCTACTACCCTGAAGGGTTACGGGTTTATTCATTCATTCATTTATTCACCCATTCATATATATATATATATATATATTCCTCCTCCTACACTTTTAACCTCATTCACTGCTTACCCATCCGTATATAATACTCCGATACATATGTCTTGTGGATAGTCCTCATTTAGTAAGCCCAAAGTAACCATTGTAAGTTATATACTATTCGGCGTATTGTCACTGAACATTCTATTCATCTCAGTCATAAACAGATACTCCACTAACCTCTATCCTAGAGATTTGCTCTGGTACATACTTTAGAGGACGGTCCTGTTTAGGTAAATCAGAGATATATTTCTGCGAAGTTGATAGATAGATAGATTAGATAGAGTAGATAGAGTAGATAGAGTAGAGTAGATAGAGTAGATAGAGTAGAGTAGATAGAGTAGAGTAGATAGAGTAGATATATAGAGTAGATAGAGTAGATTAGATAGAGTAGATAGAGTAGATAGAGTAGAGTAGATAGAGTAGATTAGATAGAGTAGATTAGATAGAGTAGATAGATAGAGTAGATAGATAAGAGTAGAGTAGAGTAGAGTAGATAGATAGATAGATAGATAGATAGATAGATAGATAGATAGATAGATAGATAGATAGATAGATAGATAGATAGATAGATAGATAGATAGATAGATAGATAGATAGATAGACGGATGGACGGATGGACGGGTGGATGGATGGATGGACGGATGAATGGATGGATGAATAATGTGTTATCTGTTATATCAATATTTGTATTCAAAGTGTCAAACCTACAAATCTCATACACAATGTGTGTGTGTATATTAGATATTGTGATTGTCGCGTGCTGCACTGTTATTGTTATGTACACACCAACACCTTTATGACAATTCCCTGATCATATTATCATTGTTATTCTATTTTCTGATAATAATTATACGAAGTATGTTTCAGTTATTCAACCACTTGTTAAAATACTCATGTAAATCGACTTAATTCTAGAATAAATTGGATCAGAAGCCGACAATTTATTCATGGGGGCCTAATCCAGCCGACATACACATTTGTCTATCTAGAATAATTCATATTTTGATGTAATCCATAAATTACTTCAACATTTAGGTTCGTGGTTAGTAGTATAGAAACATGTGACATCTGTTTAACACGAGGGGGGGGGGGCAGTGCGGACAAATTTGGCTTAAACAGAACAGTTGTTTACACCAAGTAATTTATGCAAACTAGAATACAATAGTTTACTAAAATATGAAGTAATTAGAGCCGGATTTAGACTTGATAGGGCCCTAAGATATTTGAGATATTGGGCCCTAAGATATTTGAGATATGGGGCTCTTTAACGATAAAAAATTATATAGATAGTGAAATAAACAAATGTTCGGGGGCCCCAAGACAGTGGGGGCCCTAAGTTATAGCTTGTTAAGCTTATAGGTCAATCCGGCACTGAAAGTAATGGTGGGGTTTTTCCGCAATTATTCTGAAAAAAATAGTTGTTCTCAGATATTAGCGATGACGGTAGAATTTTTTAATGAAACAAATAGTTGGGGGATGGGGGGTCCTTGAATTATTGACAAGTGGTAATGTTATGGAATATCTATATATGAAATTGTTTCTGGGATAGGACATTTTCTGATGAAACTCTAAATATTAAAAACAGTGTTAAAAATGAATAAGACTTCTCGGTGCAGTCTCTCTTTAAACGCTTGATGATTCACATTTGGAGCGGAAAAAACATTAGAATGGTACAAATCTTTCATTTTAGAGTTTGAAAAACAGACATTTATTCAGTTAGCGATAAAAACTAGAAACTACGTAGTTCGTGGAGATTCTAATGATTTTATGCAAATTGCCTGTCACGTGAATCAGCTTACAGGCGCAACGTTATTCCAGATAAACAGGCTGGATTTTATAAACTCCATCCAAAAACAATTGTCCATATATTTTATCTGGACATATTATTTACGTAATCTCTATTTTCAAAAGTGTACCACGTTTTTTTCACAACTTCCATGTTATCAATGATCAGCAACAGGTACTATAATTACACAGAGGAAGGCAACGTGTGAACTTTTTCATTGGTAATTGGTTATAACGTTATGTTTATGGAAAATGTGACCAGTACGGTCGCTTTTCATGGGATTCAACCTCATACATTTGATTCAATTTCATACATTTGATTCATCCTCATACATTTGATGCAACCTCATCATCATCATCATTAAGTGCCGTCTCCGCAACGAATGTTGGCTGCAACCTATCTCCAACATCTCATGTCTCTTGTCTTGGTGGTGCACTCTGCTAGACTGTAACCTATCCATCTTGTGATGTTACTCTCCCACTTGTATCTCTGCCTACCTCTTGCTCGCTTCTTTTTGACTTTACCCTCAAGTAAGGTCTTCAATAAGGTGACATGTCTTTTAATGTGTCCAAAGTATTTTATTTGCCTGATCTTTATTTCTCTTAGTAGTTCTTTCTTCATATTAAGTGTCTTCAGCACCTCTTTATTTGTTTTCTTCTCTTTCCATGATGTTCTCCCTATTCTTCTATATACCCACATCTCAAAGGCATCAATTCTGTCTTCTAAATGTTTATTTAGTGTCCATGTTTCTGAGCCATACATTAATATGGAATAGATGTAGCATTTTATAATTCTCATTTTTAACTTGTTTGTAATTTGTTTAAATATTAATAATTTCCTCATGTCATTGAAGTTACTTTTAGCCATTCCTATTCTCCTTTTAACTTCTGTTTCACATCGGCCATCATTTGTGACTATGTGTCCAAGATATTGATACTGTTTTACTTGTTGTAGTTTCTCTCCCTGTATGTTTATGTTTACCTCCTGTTCTTCTGTGTCTTTGCTGATTATCATGGGTTTTTTTGTGGATATGTATATCCAATCCATATTCATTACTTGATTTATTGACTTGATCTATTAGTCTTTGTAGTTCATGTTCACTTTCTGCCAAAATTCAACCTCATACATTTGATTCAACCTCATACATTTGAGAAGAACATACATTATAGCACAGTCAGTTAGTCATTCTGTTAGTTAGTTAGTCAATTAGTCAGTAAATCAGTTATTCAGTCAGTCATTCTGTCAGCCGTTCAGTCTACATTAGATTTCTTGGCTGTCCATGTAGTGATTTCTTGACTGTCCATGTAGTGATTTCTTGACTGTCCATGTAGTGATTTCTTGACTGTCCATGTAGTGATTTCTTGACTGTCCATGTAGTGACTGTCCATGTAGTGACTGTCCATGTAGTGACTGTCCATGTAGTGACTGTCCATGTAGTGATTTCTTGACTGTCCATGTAGTGATTTCTTGACTGTCCATGTAGTGACTGTCCATGTAGTGACTGTCCATGTAGTGACTGTCCATGTAGTGACTGTCCATGTAGTGACTGTCCATGTAGTGATTTCTTGACTGTCCATGTAGTGATTTCTTGACTGTCCATGTAGTGACTGTCCATGTAGTGACTGTCCATGTAGTGACTGTCCATGTAGTGATTTCTTGACTGTCCATGTAGTGATTTCTTGACTGTCCATGTAGTGATTTCTTGACTGTCCATGTAGTGATTTCTTGACTGTCCATGTAGTGATTTCTTGACTGTCCATGTAGTGACTGTCCATGTAGTGACTGTCCATGTAGTGACTGTCCATGTAGTGACTGTCCATGTAGTGATTTCTTGACTGTCCATGTAGTGATTTCTTGACTGTCCATGTAGTGACTGTCCATGTAGTGACTGTCCATGTAGTGACTGTCCATGTAGTGACTGTCCATGTAGTGATTTCTTGACTGTCCATGTAGTGATTTCTTGACTGTCCATGTAGTGACTGTCCATGTAGTGACTGTCCATGTAGTGACTGTCCATGTAGTGATTTCTTGACTGTCCATGTAGTGATTTCTTGACTGTCCATGTAGTGATTTCTTGACTGTCCATGTAGTGATTTCATGACTGTCCATGTAGTGATTTCTTGACTGTCCATGTAGTGATTTCTTGACTGTCCATGTAGTGATTTCTTGACTGTCCATGTAGTGACTGTCCATGTAGTGGTTAATTAATTTTCTTCCTTTCGTGTCACAGGCAGCACATAGGGCAGATGTTTTGATTATCCATGCATTGCGGTCAGCTGCCTGTACTTTTAGTTCGTGTATGGACTTCTATTATTTCTCCATCTTTAAGTTTGGGACTATCTAGACTAATTATGGGTCCTCCTCATTTTCATTTGCCCTCAAGTGTCCATATAAGGGCTTCCTGTTTCAGTCTTTTTTCATTCATTCTAAGAAAATGTGCCAGGTATTTGCATCTGCGTTTTGTTATATCATTTGAAACATATTCTTAGTGTGTGTTATTTCCTAGATCGCTATTTCTGACGAAATCGCTCCATTTTATGTTCAATAATTTCCGGAGACATTTTTTTGAAAGTTGTTTAACTTTTGATCCGTTGCTTAGGGGTTAATACCTGTATTAAACAAGAATCCGGTTGAATTTGGACATAGTTCAATCTTCATCGACCTCATCGTACTGATGATGTGATTTGATGCGTTCTGTGTTGCCTTAAAAGTCAGCACTAGTTCAATAGTACTGTCCCATACATGATTCCCTGACAGACAGAAAGAGAGAGAGAGAGAGAGAGAGAGAGAGAGAGATATACCTGATCGATTTATAACTAGAAGACCGCTAAACTGGAATCACAGGGAAAGAGGAAAGTTAGAACTATGGAAAAAAACCGCGAAGGAGAATACTGGAAGAAAAGACTATCCAAATTGGGATCCCGTGAGCACCGTTAAAGAAGAGAGCGCACAAACAATCATGATCTCGTGAGCACTGATAAATAAATGAGTGCTCAAACAATCATGATCTCGTGAGCACTGATAAAGAAATGAGTGCTCAAACAATCATGATCTCGTGAGCACTGATAAATAAATGAGTGCTCAAACAATCATGATCTCGTGAGCACTGATAAAGAAATGAGTGCTAAAACAATCATGATCTCGTGAGCACTGATAAATAAATGAGTGCTCAAACAATCATGATCTCGTGAGCACTGATAAAGAAATGAGTGCTCAAACAATCATGATCTCGTGAGCACTGATAAATAAATGAGTGCTCAAACAATCATGATCTCGTGAGCACTGATAAAGAAATGAGTGCTCAAACAATCATGATCTCGTGAGCACTGATAAAGAAACGAGTGCTCAAATAATCATGATCTCGTGAGCACTGATAAAGAAATGAGTGCTCAAACAATCATGATCTCGTGAGCACTGATAAAGAATCTAGCGTACATAGAATCATGATCTCGTGAGGAATGTTGAAGAAGACAATGTACACAGAAATTCGTTAAATTGCGACGCAGGCAAGTAAAACAAAGAAGAATACATAAGAGACATGCATAAGTTCTTCTGAGTTCGCTCTCAAACTCCTGCAGATTAGCAGGATGTAGGCTGGAGAACATAATGCGTTGTGTCTTGGCTTACAGATTAGCTGAGATGTCGGTGTATTTCAACGTTACACTTCAGATTTCAACTTGACTTCCGGCTTAACTTTATTCCGACTTTGACCCTCTAAGGATAGGGCAATCAATTTCACCCCTGAAATTATATTAGTTGCATCTTGCGACATGAACAATAGATAGAAGTGCGCTATTCTTTGCTCCCCTTTC
Organism: Meghimatium bilineatum; assembly: GCA_034231615.1. NCBI lineage: Eukaryota > Metazoa > Mollusca > Gastropoda > Stylommatophora > Philomycidae > Meghimatium > Meghimatium bilineatum. The sequence goes on along the minus strand of CM067304.1, from coordinate 68,511,161 downwards.
GACCCCTTGAACACGTGTCAAGCTACTCGGATATCCGTAGCGTAGTGTTTAAGTTGTTCTCCTTATGATTCAGAGATCGATGGTTCTATTTATAAAGTTTGGTTGTTTTCCACGAGATCCCTGCGGATTGTAGCAACGGAATTGCGTACTATGAGTGGAACGCTCAGCAGGAGTCATGATGTTTCATTGACAAGAACTTTAGTGCATATTGAAATCCGTGTACAATAAAGTCAATCGTATACACCTTTTGAATCCTTAAACATGTTTCATTTTGTTTAATTTGTGATCATAAAATAATATGCGAAGTCGCAATTCAGGTTTTTCTTCTACACATATATTCTAATTGGTAATGTGAAATCTGCAATTGTTTTTCTGAGCAAGTGTTAGAACACTTCGTGCATTGACGAATTGTGATTTTATAGAATCATTTCTCAAACAGGACTAACATTGGAAAATATTTGTGTCTTTTCAGCGGCTTTGATACACGATATACAAAATTCAAGATGACAAAGTGGCAATGTATTTTGGCCATCAGCTTTTTCCTGGCTATGGCAACTTCAATTCCGGCTCCAGGTAATTCATGTTTTGGCTTTTGTAGTTATTATTGAGTTATTTTACTGCTTATAAATAATAATTAAATATTATCGAGATAATATTTTTTTTATGAAGATTATGCGTCCTGTCCAAGGAAACACGAAGATCATTAAATACACATCAGACGAGTTTGAAGAAACTTGATCTGTCGCCTGAAATGGATAGAGACAGAGATAATCTACTAGCTGTGAGTAGGTAGCTCTTAACAGCCCATAGTTATCTGGTGATCTGAAGTTGAACAAATGCAGTAACACTCGCGACATACTGACCGGTTTGTTAATATGAATATGTTAGCGGGGTTTATGGCTGTATGTTTATTCCCCGAAGGAGGCATTCCATTGCGGTAGTATGCCAGGATAATCAACCAAGAAAGTAGCACATGCTTCTGGTCCAAATAGTGTCTCATTCTTCTGTCAGATATGTTTATCCATCTGCAGAGGTGCTATACTTAAAAATCTCCGCCAGTTGTGCATCAAAATATTACAGTATATCAATCGACTACATTTGCCATAGACCGAAAACAGATCGTCATTCAATCCTGCAACACTCACAGCAAAAGCAGAGATAAGAAAATAGATAGACTATCTATAGTAGTTAACAATATCAATTTGCAGCTCTGAAATCAGGCGCCCGGACACGCGATGAAAAATATCAATTTGTAGCTCTGAAATCAGGCGCCCGGACACGCGATGAAAAATATCAATTTGCAGCTCTGAAATATGAATTTAGACAAAATTTGCGTACAACTTCCCCTTCATAATTGTTCACAAAAAGAGCATCTTGCAAATTTCTCATGAACAGGGATTTCTCACGGAAATGTTTTAATTCCCTTGAAATAATTGTTTTTACGAGTAACATCAAACCTCTTCTCTTTTATTACTTTATTGAATGTGTATCTACGGCCCTGTGTTCTTCTTGTCTATAAGTTCCTAGGTGGCTGATATATACGGCCCTGTGTTCTTGTCTATAAGTTCCTAGGTGGCTGATATATACGGCCCTGTGTTCTTGTCTATGGTTCATAGGTGGCTGATATATACGGCCCTGTTTTCTTGTCTATGAGTTCCTAGTTGGCTGATATTCACGGTGTTGCTCCTTGTACCGGGAGGTTGTAGCCTAGTTAATAGCGAGCAGACTATCAGTGGGTTACTTCGTGCCAGGTTATTAACCATGTACAAACAAAAAAACGAAATCCTAGTCGTGATTTCTCGCCTGACACGACCGCTCCTCCAATCAGTCCAGCTGTGAATGGTTACCTCATACATCAGTATTGGAACGTAAACACAGCTGCGAAGGGAACTGATCATCGCACCTAAACAGTTGCTGTTTAGTAGATCCTACATGAAAAATTATCTTCATCATGGACGACACGTTTATGCCATGGGACCTACCTACCTAACTTATTATCGCAGATCGCTGTGTAACCACAACTGAGATGAGATGTCTGAGAAAAGCCACAGGAGTGACCAGAAGACACTTAATTAGAAACGATGTCATAAGAGAAAGAGTGGGTGTCATATCAATTCTACAATACATACAAAACCAACAGATACAATGGTTTAATCATCTGGAAAGAATGCCGTGTGATTCATTAGTTTATAAAGCATATATAAAGAGAGGAGAAACAGAAAGAAGAGTCAGGGGTAGACCTAGAGTACGCTGGATCGACAACATCAAAGATATATTACACGAACAAATAACATTATCTGAAGCTGCAAAAAAAAGCGAGAATAAGAATAATGTATATATCTCGCGATCCGTAAAGGGTAAAAGAGGTCGGAAAGAAGAAGAAGAAGATCGCCGTGTAGCTCTATTCCATGCAGTATATTCCCATGTTTTGGATTATATGTAATCCTTTCAGTGAGAACTTTAACGAATTCATGTGTCCACCCTGTGAGAGAGAGAGCATGCCGTTCTTCATCTTAGCATAGAGGAGTATTTTCTTAGAATGTAATCTGGCGTATTCACTAAATTACCTAAACAACCAATTTCTATCAATCTATTGTCAAAAAATTATTCCTGTACACGTAAAAATTCTTCATGTACACGTACAAATTATTCCTGTGCACGTAAAAATTCTCCCTGTTCACGTCGCGGCGAAAGCTTTGGCAAAACGATCTTTATTTCCACAGCCTTAAAAGCCACCCTGCTCTCCAGGAAAACATGCGGTAACGAAAGTTATTGTCAGTTTCACTTGTGCCGTTAATCGTCGTGGGAGGAATTTGGTGTTCTCTGCCCTTGGTCATTCGGGTTGCATAGGTCATGACTGGACAGTCCGCGATCGTCTGCAGTATACGAGAACTGTTCGCTAAAACCTAAGCGTGAACTAGTCTCCGATTTGCGTGAAATATTTTGGTTGACTTTGGCTAATTTTGGCATGTGATTCTAAGTATGTAAATAGCGACCAATTGAATGACCAACAATAATAAAACAATTAACGAACAGGATCTAAATTAATTAATCTAAGAGACATGTATTGTCGAGAGCCATGGTCAGCTCGTGTCTCCTAACAGTATCTTTGATATCTCCCCACATATAGTTTTTGGTATTCCTTATGCCTTGTAACCCGCACTTCAGATATTGCATGCATGAAGTGCTGGTTGCGTTGGTTTAACTCTCACAAAGTGGCTAAACCACATGATTTGCTGTCTCTCAATGCTAGCGTAACATGGGATGGTATTTGTTACCTGGTCTGATGTAATCCTGGCATGAGATGGTATTTGGTACCTCGCCTGCTGTCTCTTGATGTAATCCTGGCATGAGATGGTATTTGTTACCTGGTTTTCTGTCTTTCGATGTAATCCTGGCCTGAGATGGTATTTGTTACCTGGTCTGCTGTCTCTTGGTGTAGTCCTGGCATGAGATGGTATTTGGTACCTCGCCTGCTGTCTCTTGATGTAATCCTGGCCTGAGATGGTATTTGTTATCTGGTCTGATGTCTCTCGTTGTAATCCTGGCCTGAGATGGTATTTGTTATCTGGTCTGATGTCTCTCGATGTAATCCTGGCCTGAGATGGCATTTGTTACCTGGTTTGCTGTCTCTCGATGTAATCCTGGCTTGAGATGGAATTATTTCTCCTATTCATCATCATGAAACTCATAACCCATCATTGTCGTAGAATATATACTTCGAAAAATGTGAACATAAAAACATGCACGCCTTCGTGTTGTCATTCATCTGTTTGAATGTGAAGTATTTCTGTCCAATACGTATATATTAATATAATATATGATACATGGGGAGCAGAGGCAGTGGCATGTTAAGTCAATCGTCCACTGACCAACACACTCTGGTTTCTAATCAACTGATTAGTCGTAGTATGAAATACAATTACTCCCATTGTTCACCCAGCCACCAAGCAGCACGGTACCAGTGTTCACGCTCTTGAATAGTGGAAGAATGGCACCATCGATACTGAGCAAGTGAGGTAGGCAACGCTAGTCATGCTGTTTCTGGCCGTAGCTGAACACTTATGGGAAACCGTGATTTATGACGTTGGTTTAGAGGAGATTGACACACATACCGTTAAACCTGGAGATTGACACGCATACCGTTATACCTGGAGATTGACACACATGTATAACGCTATTAATTGTGATAGCTGTTAACATGGGAAAGGAAAGCTCGACATTGGATCACGTCACTATTTTTGTGTTATATACCATTTAAATCGTTTGAGTTTGACATGTTTTGTTGATTAATTTGTTCATTTCATGCCGCAGTGGCACATACGGCAGAGATTTTGATTCTCCATGTGTTGCTGTCCACTTCTTGCAATTTCAGTTCTTGTATGGTCTTGCAGACTGTTATTTCCTCTTATCTACACAATACATTTTAGGGTTATTTTAGGACTTCCTCGTTTTCTTTTACCTTCAGGTGTCACATAAGGACTTGTTAGTATTTTTTTCATTTTGTCTTAAAATGTGACCCACGTATTTCATCTGCGTTTTTTGTGACGTTTGACACATATTATTGATGTGTTTATGTCATAAATCACTATTTGTGCCAAAATCGCTTCATTTTATGTTCATCCATTTCTGGTGATGAACATAATTATTTATTTTTATATATTATTTATTTTGAATTATGAATTATTTATTATAAATTATTTTTTTTCATCGCATTTATTGTTTGTCATGCCATGATCATCTTCGCTTGCGAAGGAGGAACACCATCATCACTTTCCGGTAACATTTGTTTTCTAAGCTGTTTAATTTTTGGTTTGTTGCTTCAGTTAATTTCCAAGCTTTCACTTACATACGTTTTTACTGAGACAATACAGGATTTGAGTAGCTTTAGGTTGGTGATTCTTCCAGATCTTTTTATTTCCAGGTATTAATTTAGTGAACGTGCTAGCTGCGACTGCTATGTATGCATTTCTTTCTTTCTTTGAGTCCCCGTCAACAAACACTAGACTGCATAAGTAATTATAGCTGGAGACTTTTTCTTGGAAGTATATCTGAATATTGGAACACATTTCTCTGGTGCAGGGGGAGGGGGAAGGAGGGTGGTAGGGGAGGGTATCTCTGAAATATGGACAGTTTCTTGACATCGGAGGGGGTAAAACATTGACAATAAATTGTAGATGTATTTCATGGACAGTCACTAATTTATTATTGTATGTTTTAATTATACTTTCTTTTTTTCATCAACAGATTCGAGTTCAGAGGTAATTGATGTTGTGTTTATCTTGTCCTTACTCAAAGTTAATATTAAATCTTCATCACGTGATAATATCATATACAATCAATTTCTACAGGCAACGTTGGGATCATTCATTGTTTGAAAAACTCTTAATTCACGAAGCCAATACAAAATACATGATATTAGCATATTGACCATTGTACAAATATATATGGTGAATATTTCTTTCATTGATCTTCATCTTCTTCTTTGCTAGTGCAGTCAGACAGTCTATCTCAGGATGTTTCTCTCTCATATGTATATCAGTCTCCAACTTGATCTCTGACAGACAGTTCCAGGATGTTTCTCTCTCATATGTATATCAGTCTCCAACTTGATCTCTGACAGACAGTTCCAGGATGTTTCTCTCTCATATGTATATCAGTCTCCAACTGGATATCTGACAGACAGTTCCAGGATGTTTCTCTCTCATATGTATATCAGTCTCCAACTTGATCTCTGACAGACAGTTCCAGGATGTTTCTCTCTCATATGTATATCAGTCTCCAACTTGATCTCTGACAGACAGTTCCAGGATGTTTCTCTCTCATATGTATATCAGTCTCCAACTTGATCTCTGACAGACAGTTCCAGGATGTTTCTCTCTCATATGTATATCAGTCTCCAACTTGATCTCTGACAGACAGTTCCAGGATGTTTCTCTCTCATATGTATATCAGTCTCCAACTTGATCTCTCACAGACTGTTCCAGGATGTTTCTCTCTCGTATGTATATCAGTCTCCAACTTGATCTCTGACAGACAGTTCCAGGATGTCTCTCTCTCATATGTATATCAGTCTCCAACTGGATATCTGACAGACAGTTCCAGGATGTTTCTCTCTCATATTTATATCAGTCTCCAACTCGATCTCTGACAGACAGTTCCAGGATGTTTCTCTCTCATATGTATATCAGTCTCCAACTTGATCTCTGACAGACAATTCCAGGATGTTTCTCTCTCATATGTATATCACTCTCCAACTTGATCTCTGACAGACAGTTCTAGGATGTTTCTCTCTCATATGTATATCAGTCTCCAACTTGATCTCTGACAGACAGTTCCAGGATGTTTCTCTCTCATATGTATATCAGTCTCCAACTTGATCTCTGACAGACAGTTCCAGGATGTTTCTCTCTCATATGTATATCAGTCTCCAACTCGATCTCTGACAGACAGTTCCAGGATGTTTCTCTCTCATATGTATATCAGTCTCCAACTTGATCTCTCACAGACAGTTCCAGGATGTTTCTCTCTCATATGTATATCAGTCTCCAACTTGATCTCTGACAGACAGTTCCAGGATGTTTCTCTCTCATATGTATATCAGTCTCCAACTTGATCTCTGACAGACAGTTCCAGGATGTTTCTCTCTCATATGTATATCAGTCTCCAACTTGATCTCTGACAGACAGTTCCAGGATGTTTCTCTCTCATATGTATATCAGTCTCCAACTTGATCTCTCACAGACAGTTCCAGGATGTTTCTATTTTATCTGTATATCTGCCTCCGTCTTGTTTGAATTCCCTCAAAATTATCTTCATGTATGTAATCTTTATTTCCCCAATTCCCACAGTAAGATGTTTCATCTTTATTTCCCCCCATTATCACAGTAAGACGTTTCATCTTTGTTTCCTGTATTCCCACAGTAAGATGTTTCATCTTTATTTCCCGTATTCCCACAGTAAGATGTTTTATCTGCAGTGTTGGTCAGAATGTTCTGTCTTCCGTCTCGAACTCCTACACATTATAAGGATGTTGTCCGAGGTATGGAATGCATTGCATTATTCTCTACAGCTTTTCTGCAAAATATGCGCCTCTCAGCCTGAAATATTCGACTTCAGCATGGCTTCTGGTTCACTTTGACCATGTATGGATGGTACAGCCAACTACAGACCATACTCTCTTTAGTCACCTCTTATGACATACATGCAAGTAAATAGGGAAAGACAATTCACATGAGGAGAGAAATAGACAATCTATTAATCTATATAATACATTATGTTTGTGTATAATCTATATAATACATTATTTTTGTGTATAATCTATATAATACATTATGTTTGTGTATGTGTTGACAATATGTTAACTAGCGCGTGTTTTGATAGTTTTTTGGAGCCATTCTTCTTCTATGTGCATGTGTTTTCGAACGTCTGCGTTGGTTCGTCTTTCTGTCCATGGTATTATTAGGACCTCGCTATAACAGTTCATTTCGAATACTAATATTTTATTATCCACTGCGGATGTCATTGCCCAAGTCTAGCAACCAAATATTGACACAGGGAAGATATAGTTTCCTAATAGTTGTTCAATGTGCTCCGTGACATGGAGTTTAAACTAACATTGATACAACATCATCTATGCCTGGAACAAATTAAACTTAGATTAAACATGGCATACACGAAACTACTGCAGATGTATTTTGTATTATAAAATGTAAATGTAAACAAAATGCCAAAGATAGAATTATCGTCATCATCATTTGCCTTTTGTGCCAAACTTGGCACATAGGGTAGGTGTCATAGCTCCCCATGCTTGTCAATCAACAGCCAGTTGTTTCAAATCGTTCGTTTTCATACCAGATGTTGTGATTTTTTCAAAAGTTCTTTTCAGTATTGTTTTTGACTTTCCTTTTTCTCTAGCCACTCAGTGATCATATAAAGACGACGTGGTATTCTGTCTTCATTCATTCTGAGTACGTGACCAATGTATGTTCAACGCCTGTTTCTAATAACGGATGTGATATATCCTTGTTTTGTCTCTTGTCGTAGTGTCTCGTTTGACTTACAGGCTCTCCAGTTTGTGCTTGTGATTTTCCAGAAACATTTGTTTTAGAAGGCAATTAGTTTGTTATCTAAAGATGTAGTTGATTTCCAGATTTCACTCCCGTATGTTAAAGCCGAAATAACACATGCGGTGAATAGCTTTGTATTACTGCTGAATTGTTTTTTTTTTATCTTCAAATGAAAGTGAGATGCATGCACTTGATGCCAAAGCAATTCTGCTCATAATTTCTGTATAAATATATCATTATACAGAATTGTTATCACTCCATCTGTGTGATACCAATGGAAAGATGTTGAACTTGGACATTAATAACAAATGATGACAAACATCTTGTAACGACAGAAATGGCATGCTTAGTAAAATTATCTGTGTTACAATAATTGGCAAAATCAGAAATGAATAATTCACTAGACTATCTCACACGATGTTATTTATGGATTAGGACATACATGAAATATGTGGGAGAACAGTGTGTTGACAGATATGTTATATTTGAGGAAAATATATGGGAGTACAGTGTGTAGGCATCTATTTTACCACAGGAAAAACAGATGCATGTATCATTGTTACAATATGCGAAATATATGAAATATAAGCATGTATGTTACCATAGGCGAAACAGATGGCTGTAGAGTGATAATTGCAGATTATTTCAAGAGTCTAAAATGTTTATAGATAAAAAGAAACAAAGAAGAAATGGGGTAGTATTTTCTTTCTGGCATAAATTACGTACTTTTTGGCATAAATGAATTCATTTCTGGCATAAATTGCTTACTTTCTTGAATAAATTACTTACTATCTGGCATAAATCACTTCCTGTCATATTTTACTTAATTTCTTGCAAAAATTTCTTACATTCTGGCATAAATTACTTACTTTCACTTTCTGAAATAAATTACTTTATATTTGGAATAAATTGCTTTCTAGCATATTTTACTTAATTTCTTGCATAAATTACTTACATTCTGACATAAATGACTTACTTTCTGGCATACATTACTTACTTTCTGGCATACATTGCTTACTTCATGGCACAAAAATTGCTTACATTCTAGCATAAATTGCTTACTTTTTGGCATAAATTGCTTTACTTTCTGGCATACATTACTTGCTGGTATGAATTGCTTACTTTCTGGTATACATTAATTAATTTCTGGCATAAATTACTTACTGGTTTAAACTGCTTACTTTCTGGCATACAATGCTTACTTCCTGGCATAAATTGCTTACTTTCTTGCATAAATTGCTTACTTTCTGGCATAAATTGTTTACTTTCTGGCATAAATTGCTCACTTTCTGGCATAAATTACTTACTTTAAGTTCATGGCACAACATCTATTCTCGTAAATTATAAAAATGTGGTCTGAGAAGTTTATATATTAGTTCTGTTAATTCATCAACATTATGTGAATTCTTCAAGTTTTTTAAAGACAATTCAGATTGTTTATTATTTAATACATTTCAGGCTGACGTTACACCTACGGACCACTATTATCCAGCTTGGGTATGAGTTACATGATCGAATATATCTTCACATTCTTCACTATATATTTATACACGCAGGGATGTGTTTGCCTTCATTCCACTCAACATACGTACATAAACGAGAAAGAGTGGTGGTAATCTTCCGCCTGACAATAGAATTTTTTTTGTTCCGTCTGTTGAACATAATGCTCAAGGAAGGTCTTTCCATTATCTTCGTCTGATTTCTGCCACGTCAGATTAGTGGATTGAAAGACAGGGATGTCGAATCTTTGGACATTTTCGTTTATGTTCCACTAAAAACACCAGAATGTCTTAAGAGATGTGTCTGAACTTATCTGCTTACAAAATGTATTCTACCTTTCCTCTTTAGCTTGCTGAGTGAATGTCTTGAAGAGTAAAATTGTGTTATCTACAGTCTGCTTCAATGTTACTTTCTTGGATGGTGTGCAGTCATAGCTGTGTGCTTTTTGCCACGCCTTGACGGCTGCCGTTTGTTCCTCCATGCCGTCTCTATGTCGTCATTCCACCCTAGTGGCTGATTCAGCTTGATGCGCCTTGGGCGCTTGACAAGCGATTTGCTACACATAATTTTGCTTATCGTGTCAATGCCCCAGTTATCACACTGGAAGGTATGCGGGACGTTGATATGCTTCCCATGGATGTGCATCTTGATCAGGATGATGAGCGGGTAATCCAGGCACGTAGCAGTATAACGGCATCGGTGATGGACATGTTTCGGTGGAACTGCACTGAGATGCACGTTCACGCTGTCAGCATACAAAAGCTGGTACATATGGTCATTGTAAATGTGTATGTATGTTTGCAATGGCATGATAGCCAAAACGATGTGGGAAAACGTAATCGAATAAGACGAAAAGCACATTATTTTTGTGTGGAGAGAAATGCCAGAGGACGACAGTTGGGAAACGACATTACCAATAAGGAAGGGGAACGCCTTAAGGACGCGTTTATAACTGCGGACGTCGTATGTCTCAATGATGGCACAGTAACTGGGACTGTAAATTGATCTGGATACAGATCAGACAGACACTGATAGTAGCAAAGACTTGTCATTGGTTTCCACTCCTCTCACCATCATCATCATCACGTGCCATACCGGCTGGCGTAGGAGGTCATGGCTCTTCACAGCTCTCTGTCTACAGCATTATGTATCAAGGTTGTTGTTGTTTCCTTGCCATGCTGTCAAATTTCCTCTTTGATTATTTTTAGGTTTGGGCCAAATTAATTTTATAAAATTTCCTTATATGTGTTTTTTTATTGTATCACTTGACATGCTAATATTGATAAATAGTGTATGTGTAATATATCATTGGAAAGGGGAATTGATACAGAATATGAATATATAAGTACATTGATGATATTTGATTACTTCACAAGGTTAGAGTTAGCCTTGTGAAGTAATCAAAATCAAATTAAAGCCAGTAAAGTGTCGAAAGGTCCTGGTAGACCCATGCTATAAAGCCAGTATAGTGGTGATTGGTCCGAAAAGAGTTAAGGCACGGTAGAGGTAAATCGGCAGACCTATTGTCTCAGCTTTCTCTTGTCCAACTGAGCGCATCTCTGACTTCCTCGACAGCATTTTGCAGCCCTTAGTCGAAGAACTGCCTTCATTCTTGAAAGACACCAAGCATGCCCTGACCATTCTTCTGTGCATTTGTTTTCTGACCGTACCTATCGTCTGTTCTTGCTTGATGTTTGCTCTCTGTACACTTCTAAACCACATGGCGGTGGTCTCAGGGCGTTGCAGTTCTTTCTGGACAAGAGTCCAGTTCCTTCTGTATCTACTCCCACCCTTATATGTGACAGAGAACACGCTCTGCACGTCTAGTAATGAATTGTCTGCCCTAGAAAGACTAGTGTGACGGAGGGTAAATCTGCACGTCTAGAACTTTATATAAGAAAGGTGTTCTTCAATTTTTTGATCATGTACTGGCTAATTGTTCCTTCCTGAAAACGTTTCCTTTTCTCTTCACGAATTTATCAACTAATTCACAGTTCACTTCCTAACTGATCGCTAAATGTTCCTCTAATTTCAAGAAATAACTAATTTGTCCGTTCCTCTCACACAGAACTAATTGTTCCTTCTTTCTACGCGACCACTGGTATTACTTCTCCCAGAAACACATTTAGCAAATTACAGTACTGGTTATACATTAATACTCACAGTAGTCTCCTTTCTCGTCCTCAGCTTCTGAATTACACAATAAATTTTTCTAAACACACGCACCGATAAATTTCTTGACAAGAATTGACTTCGTTTGGCCGTAGATCTATATAATGGTCAATACTTCTATCTTTGGCGGACGATTCGGGTCACTTTGGCAACAGTGGGACTGAGAACAAATGTCAAGATAAACAAAAATAGGTAGATGTGTTACCAAAATAAAACATAACACAACCTAACAACGAGATACAGGGACAGACGACGTTTCGACTATTAAGCCTTCATCAGGACAAACGAAAGACAACGGTACAACGAATCTTACATGGAAAGAAACGTGGTTGATAGGGAGGAAAGAGGAGGAGAGATAGTGAATAGATAGTGGAGGAAGTAAATAAGGAGCGGCATATTGGGGAGGAAGAGAGTATGGGGAGAAGAAGTGAGGAGAGAAAGTGCACGGAAGGAGGTGAGGAGCGAAAATGGATAAGGTGTGGTAGTAAGTAAAATAGATAAGGTTAAGTTAAGATACTTACCTCAAAATTGGCAACACGCAATGAGTATAACGAATAGATAGCAGAGGAAGCAGAGATGGAGCAGCCTAGCAGGGAGGAAGAGGGTATGAGAAGAAGTGAGGAGGGGAAAGAGCACAGAAGGAGATGAGGAGTGAAAATAGTTAAGGTGTAATAGCAAGTAAACTAAGATAAATGAGGATAAATTCAGATACTTACCTGAAATGGCAACAGGCAATGAGTATTAGCATACAGTCGTCATGGAAACGCAAAAGAGGATGGTAGGAGAGATCAGATGAGGGGGAGAGAGAGAGATGGAGATGAAGAATAAAGAAGAGAAAAAATGGAGAAAAGAAAGAAACGACCGAGCAGATATAGGCAGTGGAGAGAGACTATAAGTAGGAGTAGATAATGGTGGGAAGAAAATACAGTGATAATACAATGATGTATGTAAGTGAGAGTAAAATATAAAATATAGGTGATAATATATAAAAAAGAACTTATCTGATACGTTGAGAACTGGCTAGCTTGAAACCAACAGTCACACTGGTGGGTCAGGGTCAATGGACAATGAAAGCTAGTAAGACAAGTAGCGTCAATAAAATACCAACATGCCAGATTGTCACACCACAGGAAACCAGAGGACAACAGAAATGGCCGCAGGGAAGATTGAGCGATAAGTATAACGGTCCAGTATTCTGATGGGAGACCGACTGAAATAATAGGCAGGGCCGTAGAGAGAAACCCGAGGCGGGTAAAAGTTAAAACCGTGACTCTTACAAATAGTCATAGAGACAGATAAAAAAAGGATGAGAGGAATGCAGAGGAGAAGAACAAGAAAAGAGAGAAGAAGAAGAGAAAAAAAGAAAAGAGAAAAAAAGGAGAAAAAAAGAAAAAAGAAGAAAAAAAAAGGGAGAAAAAAGAAGAAGAAAACGGTGGATAGACGTGGGCCCCGAGCCGGAAATACGCCACGCAAGGACGGGATGTGGAAGTAGGAAGGAGCCTACCAGACACAGCAAGGTAGGGTGGGGGACTAACACGGGGAGGCGCGTCGTAGGCTCCTTCCTACTTCCACATCCCGTCCTTGCGTGGCGTATTTCCGGCTCGGGGCCCACGTCTATCCACCGTTTTCTTCTTCTTTTTTCTCCCTTTTTTTTCTTCTTTTTTCTTTTTTTCTCCTTTTTTTTCTCTTTTCTTTTTTTCTCTTCTTCTTCTCTCTTTTCTTGTTCTTCTCCTCTGCATTCCTCTCATCCTTTTTTTATCTGTCTCTATGACTATTTGTAAGAGTCACGGTTTTAACTTTTACCCGCCTCGGGTTTCTCTCTACGGCCCTGCCTATTATTTCAGTCGGTCTCCCATCAGAATACTGGACCGTTATACTTATCGCTCAATCTTCCCTGCGGCCATTTCTGTTGTCCTCTGGTTTCCTGTGGTGTGACAATCTGGCATGTTGGTATTTTATTGACGCTACTTGTCTTACTAGCTTTCATTGTCCATTGACCCTGACCCACCAGTGTGACTGTTGGTTTCAAGCTAGCCAGTTCTCAACGTATCAGATAAGTTCTTTTTTATATATTATCACCTATATTTTATATTTTACTCTCACTTACATACATCATTGTATTATCACTGTATTTTCTTCCCACCATTATCTACTCCTACTTATAGTCTCTCTCCACTGCCTATATCTGCTCGGTCGTTTCTTTCTTTTCTCCATTTTTTCTCTTCTTTATTCTTCATCTCCATCTCTCTCTCTCCCCCTCATCTGATCTCTCCTACCATCCTCTTTTGCGTTTCCATGACGACTGTATGCTAATACTCATTGCCTGTTGCCATTTCAGGTAAGTATCTGAATTTATCCTCATTTATCTTAGTTTACTTGCTATTACACCTTAACTATTTTCACTCCTCATCTCCTTCTGTGCTCTTTCCCCTCCTCACTTCTTCTCATACCCTCTTCCTCCCTGCTAGGCTGCTCCATCTCTGCTTCCTCTGCTATCTATTCGTTATACTCATTGCGTGTTGCCAATTTTGAGGTAAGTATCTTAACTTAACCTTATCTATTTTACTTACTACCACACCTTATCCATTTTCGCTCCTCACCTCCTTCCGTGCACTTTCTCTCCTCACTTCTTCTCCCCATACTCTCTTCCTCCCCAATATGCCGCTCCTTATTTACTTCCTCCACTATCTATTCACTATCTCTCCTCCTCTTTCCTCCCTATCAACCACGTTTCTTTCCATGTAAGATTCGTTGTACCGTTGTCTTTCGTTTGTCCTGATGAAGGCTTAATAGTCGAAACGTCGTCTGTCCCTGTATCTCGTTGTTAGGTTGTGTTATGTTTTATTTTGGTAACACATCTACCTATTTTTGTTTATCTTGACATTTGCCCGGTGTTACTCCAGCCACCTGCTTCCTGTTTAGGGTTGTTACCCAACACTGGAACATTTATCCCTTGACTGAGAACAAGCTCTGCACGTCTAGTAATGAATAAGCTGAATGAAGTGACGATGCTAGTGTCGTTACTTTGATATGTCCTCTGCGTTCAGAGCGAACTCTGACACTCTAGTGCTGTGACCGGTTTTGTTCCTGTGTTTACCTTTTTAGTGTGACGGAACTAGAGACGTGAGAAGCGTAGAGTCACAGTAGAGTGTGACGGAAGTCAGTTGTCGAGGAATTCTATCATCAGCAATAGAATTCTATCATCAGCAATAGAATTCTATCATCAGCAATAGAATTCTATCCGATCAGTATAGGTACACTGATCTACCAGAACAATGACGTTCCGTTCTCCGCAGAAGGCTGCAAGGTTATTTCAGAACGTGGTGTCTGTCCGACAGACAAGTAGAGAACTTCTACAAGAAGAGGATGTTGATAAGATACTTCGTAAACTGAACTATACCAATGTCAACTCCAAAACTTGTACACTACATAAAACTTGCACACTACATAAAACGTGTACACTACATACAACTTTATAACTGGTTCTATAGTTCACAACATCTGTTTACAACAGCAAGCAAGGCATATAATCTATCCTACTGAATCACATAAACTATACTATTCCAACTTCAGATATGTTCCTTTTTCCACTTCAGCTAAGTGTCTCAACTTCTAGAAAGTTGACGTAGTATCTTAAGCTACGAAGAACTCGGAGTTCTCAGTTGCTAATGGCTGACATAAGCCCAGGACCGGTGTCCTAGTCGAGAGTTAGCGAGTGAGTCAGTCTATAAATCTGTAAATACATCTTATTATATCCTCCGAAGATAGTCCCGCCTATCTCTCTAAGATAGAATATCGTCAACCATATTCTGAGACATTCTCTCCCATTGGTCTATTATTTAGCTATCTCTAAAATCCCTCATACAAACATGCAAAATTCATGTCACTAAATTAGGAACGCCCCTCTGTAGCCACTAACTGTCACTGCTATTCAAATTTCTCAAACGTATATGACCGTTAACACATTTGACATCAAAGGTCAGGCTTGACCACAATTTCCTATCAAAATATTTCAAATGTCTAGACCCTTCAATTTACGTTGCACACAACTCAGAGATACATTCTAATAAATACGCAATCTAATTGCTTCTTGGGGAAAACTCCTGGTCAATTAACAGTCTCCCAATTTTGGATAGTTCATTGTCCTCAGGCCAATCTCTTTCGTGAGAACCGCTATATAAATAGCAACCTTACATAGTTCTCCCGGTACATGGTCGTATAGTGTGATATTCGTCTAGCCACCTCGTCTAGCGAACGGGGAATTCTTCAGACGAGCCACCATGTATTGACAAAAGTCTGTCCATCCGTTATCTTGTATCGCTAGTTTCCCTACCGGTTATTTAACTGCTCAGTGGATATTTCTCAACGAGAAGTATTGATGATTATCGCATTTCACTGGAGCGTAGACTTGTGATCGCCTTTATACTCAGTTCTTTTCAAAACGGTTTATTTCCATGGACCGATGGGCTCAAAGGACAATGGGGCTCACACTGTCTGAAGGACATCTTGGTCCATAGTCACCTCAGGTCCTCTGCACCTGACTATTTTGGTACCGTTGCATGCTCACGCGGTCGTTGCTACACATGTCCTTATGTGGTTCAGATACTCTCCATCTCATTTCTCAAGGCTAGTTTCTCCATCGATGAGGCCTTTATATGTGAATCTCGTAATTTTATTTACGTGATCATATGTAAACGCTGTTGTAAGCAATATATCGATGAGACTGGCCTTAGACTGAGCGACCACTTCTGTAACTACCTGAATGCCATTAAGCACAGAACACCCACTCCTGTGGCTAATCACTTCAACGGCGATGGCCACCATGGTGTCCTTGACATTCAGGTCACTCCCATCAGATCCTGCACCACCGATGATAGATCTAGGTACGCCCTAGAAAATCGTCTCATATTTGGGTTGGGTACCATCAAGCCATTTGGACTTAATTCCGACCACTCTTTTGCTTAGTTCTCGGTCGGATTGGTCTTTGTTGTTTTTATTCATATTGTGCCGCCATTTACGTCATCGTTTTGTTCCTCCCGTTCCACCTGTATTATCGTGTTTGTGTACCGCCTGTTCATATCCTTCCGGTATCTGACTACCATATTTCACTCGGATACGCTTGTTATAGTGCATTCATTTCTACTTGTGGTATTTTTATGTTTGTAGGTTATGTGCTTATCTTGAAAATGGCCTATTGGTCCGAAACGTCGATTATGTCATGTGTATTATCATTTGTATGATTATATTCTGTGTTTTGTTTCGTTTTGTATACCATATTTATTCATGTAAACATCCGTCAGTGATAGTGTGTTAGTCGTCATCAAATAGAACTCCATGACCTGTCTTCCACGTGAGTATTATTGACTATTAAAACATGTATATTATATGTTAATACAGCAATACAGCGGCTGTATCCCTCCTGGAGATTACGACTCCTACGAGACTTATTTCGATGACATTAGAGATTATGTAAGTTGTTTAACCTTGATTACACATCTTACATATGTATTCACTGCGTGACCATGTTAGTTAATCATCAGTTCATCATCATTACACACAATGGACACATCGCGTGGGGGGGGGGGGAGGTCTTATATTTGCATGAATGTACCTACCATTAGACAATGACTAACAGTTCTAGTTATCTATTAGATGGCAAATATTCTGCTAAAAACAAAATGACACTGGCACTGTCGTATTTCAAGATCAGTTCATTTACCCAGACTTGGAAAACTAATCATCAACATCATTAAGCTCATTCGTCGTTTTATTGTCGGTAAAGGTTTCTTCTTTTTCAGCGTTCATTTTCAAACTCTCACTAGATCTTTCTTGTAGCAAGACAATGGTCCAACAAGATTTCCAGCAGGATGTAGTCCAGAAAAAGGCAAATACGTCGTGTGGTCAGTTTATTTGCACCACTGGCCCGATACATCCGTCTTTGGCGATGGTAAAGAGTTCAAAATGTCAGCCCGATCTATTGCTCTATCGCTTTATACAGTAGCGCAAGTTCACGCAAGCCGCTCTGCTCTCCCTGTTTCTTGAACACCCACATGAACAGGCACGGAAATTAATATGACATGTTCCAATTTCAACTTATCCAATACTCTTGCCACAGTTCACGAACACAAATGTATTTTTATGATAGCGATTATCCAGGAACTAAAAATGCTGACATGGGTAACCGTCTGTGTACTCTTCCAGTTCAAGGTCGTAGTCACTGCCATAAACCGTAGTATGGCCCTTCGGCGTTTTGCAGATGGTCACTAAGAAGTAAAAAAAAATCCGTTGAATATTTTCTCAGGAATTGAGAGTTTTCAAGCGATCATGTCACGACAATGGCACATTTTTTTGCGTATTTATTTTTCTTTCATATAAATGAACATATTATTTCTGAAAAATGTTGCTCCCGCGCGCAGATGCGTCCAGACAGCCTGTGTTTCAAACGTGTTTCTCAGGTTTTAGGTTTAGGAAAGATTCTTTCATTGAGGATTTACATATGTCCTTATACCTCAGCATTGGTCTACACTGGGCTAGCTGACATTCAGCCAGTTTTCCTTATAGTACGCCTACTTGTGGGGGGATGCGGCTATTTGACATTCAGCGAACGTGACCCAGCCAACTCATTTCGGAAAACCTGTTTAGTTGTGCTGCTAAGTGATTTGGTGCTGCTAGAATGGACCTACTCTAATTCAGCCTTAAGAATTATTTTCATTTATCCTCGTGCTTCCTACTTAAATTTACTTAATATTAAGACCTGCCTTATTATTGTTATTATTATTATTATTATTGTTATTATTATTGTTATTATTATTATTACTATTATGCAGTCATATTATGACACCACAGAACGTTATAACTTCTTCAATTCATCTTCTTGTGTAACGTAGCATAGTGTATGTTTCTATTATATAACCGCGTGTGAACAAAATTCCCCAGCATGCAGATAAAATTGAAGAATTTAATACTAAAAAAAGTCTACCAATTCATATAATTAAAAAACAGCGATGCCACGTGCAAGAGTTTCAACAGAGATACACAGACAGAATATGTCAAGAAAATCGGCATTCATAAAAACGAAGAATATGCTGTGTAATATACCCATATCAATAGAAGTTGAGGGAGAGAGAAGTTGAGAGCTGTACAACACAGATTCGAACATATGGATACAATAAATGAATAGATAGTGGAAAATTAGAGGAAACAGAGATGTTCTATAGAATAATGTTAAGTGTATCATGTACAACTGATGTATGATTCTTAGAGGCAAGTGATGAAAGAATAAAATGAGTGGCCGATGTTAGTAATATCTGAAAGATACAATGTTTGTTTTTGAACACATAATACGATAGGAAGATCTAGAGAACAGTTAACACAGACAACATATAAGTCAAGATCAACGGCGACAACGTGAGAAAAAATAGACATTATGACATTGTGCCACGTAAGAGTAAAATATAATCCTTATAAAGGAAACTGAAAATAGATAGTTGAAGAGTTCCTTACATCAGCCTGCAGGCGAATGATAACTCTTACATCAGCCTGCAGGCAAATTATAACTCTTACATCAGCCTGCAGGCGAATTATAACTCTTACATCAGCCTGCAGGCGAATTATAACTCTTACATCAGCCTGCAGGCGAATTATAACTCTTACATCAGCCTGCAGGTGAATGATAACTCTTACATCAGCCTGCAGGCGAATGATAACTCTTACATCAGCCTGCAGGCAAATTATAACTCTTACATCAGCCTGCAGGCAAATTATAACTCTTACATCAGCCTGCAGGCGAATGATAACTCTTACATCAGCCTGCAGGCGAATTATAACTCTTACATCAGCCTGCAGGCGAATTATAACTCTTACATCAGCCTGCAGGTGAATGATAACTCTTACATCAGCCTGCAGGCGAATTATAACTCTTACATCAGCCTGCAGGCGAATTATAACTCTTACATCAGCCTGCAGGCGAATGATAACTCCTACATCAGCCTGCAGGCGAATGATAACTCTTACATCAGCCTGCAGGCAAATGATAACTCTTACATCAGCTTTCAGGCAAATGATAACTCTTGCATCAGCCTGCAGGCAAATGATAAAGCTGATAATTTTTTAGACAACTGTTAGACTCTTGCTTTTTTGTTTTTAGAAACCAATAACATATCACACGAGATATTCCCATAAGTGGTCCACTCTCCGCTCCAGCAACCATCCACGAATATCCAGACTCAAAATCTATTTTCAGATATTATTAGATTTTCGGATCTTTCCAGAAAAGACACTGTCTCCAATGCTCTCTGGTCACCACTATTACTATCATTCTTTATATCTTTACTCGTTACCTTCATCGTCCATTTCTTCTATTCCGAGTACTATGTCATCAACTACAACACTGTCCGCCAATGAGTCTGCTCTTCCCATTCTCTTGCTCCCTTCATAGCCAGGGCATTATCTCCATGTAATGCATTGGTCTACCAATCTGTTCATTAGCTCTGCTAATTATGTTCTTATCATACACATTTCTATCTTAAGCAGCTTGTTTTATTGAATCTAAGTGTATCACACTGTGAGTTGCTATATACGTCACCAAACAAGTAGCGACGTCACTTCTACGAAGTCCAATTTCATTCCTCCATGTTGTAGTGCAGTAAGCAGAAGATTGTTTAAGCACCTTCCTGCCATTCTCTACATAACAAAACCCCATCCATTTGCACTAGTTCATTTATGTTAAGTGAACAACAAGTGTGTATAATTGTATGTTTCAGTTTTTAGTGCAACTGGCCACGTTCTGGTAGCGTGACATCTGTTTATAAAACATTTCATTTCTAATACCAATATTTTATGTTTCATTTGCACATATCATTACCCACCTCTCACAACCATATGTTGACATTGGACATGTCATTACCCACGTCTCACAACCATATGTTGACATTGGACATGGCATTACCCACGTCTCACAACCATATGTTGACATTGGACATATCATTACCTATGTCTCACAACCATATGTTGACATTGGACATGTCATTACCCACGTCTCACAACCATATGTTGACATTGGACATGTCATTACCCACGTCTCACAACCATATGTTGACATTGGACATGTCATTACCCACGTCTCACAACCATATGTTGACATTGGACATATCATTACCTATGTCTCACAACCATATGTTGACATTGGACATGTCATTACCCACGTCTCACAACCATATGTTGACATTGGACATGTCATTACCCACGTCTCACAACCATATGTTGACATTGGACATGTCATTACCCACGTCTCACAACCATATGTTGACATTGGACATGTCATTACCCACGTCTCACAACCATATGTTGACATTGGACATATCATTACCCACGTCTCACAACCATATGTTGACATTGTACATATCATTACCCACGTCTCACAACCATATGTTGACATTGGACATGTCATTACCCACGTCTCACAACCATATGTTGACATTGGACAAATATATCTTCCTAATTATTTTAATTTTATTTCTCTGTTAGCCTCCTGCTATTCATATTTCATTTCCAAATTTGTTGTAATGCTGTTTGGTGAATTAATTCATATTTAATATATAAGTTCGCCCTAATGTTGTCTGGGCCAGAAATGGGAGCAAATAATAGCAACACTGTTTACCTTCTATGTATGTCGCAAAATCGACTAAGAAGGTATTTGGGCTGCTGTTGGCGATCTCATCATATATATATATATAATCAAAGTGATCCAGAAGCTATGCTAGAGTTGGATGTGCAATCCTAAAGGTGCAGATATCGCAGCGAAGATGTAAAATAGGACATTCCCGATCTCCAGACTGTGTGTTGCTAATCAGCAGGAGTTTGAGATTGAAGACATAAGATGAAACATACTTAATCATTCACTTAGTGAAAAATGTACAGATGTATTTATTTACTTATTGAATAGTGTACAGATGTATTATTTACTTAGTGAAGTGTGTACACATGTATTTATTTACTTAGTGAAGAGTGTACATATGTATTTATTTACTTAGTGAAGAGTGTACAGATGTATTTATTTACTTAGTGAAGAGTGTACAGATGTATTTATTTACTTAGTGAAGAGTGTACAGATGTATTTATTTACTTAGTGAAGAGCGTACAGTTGTATTTATTCACTTAATGAAAAATGTACAGATGTATTTATTTACTTAATGAAGAGTGTGCAGTATTTATTTACTTAATGAAGAGTGTACAGGTGTATTTATTTACTTAATGAGGAGTGTGCAGTATTTATTTACTTAATGAAGAGTGTACAGATGTATTTATTTACTTAGTGAAAAATGTACAGATGTATTTATTCACTTAATGAAAAATGTACAGATGTATTTATTTACTTAATGAAGAGTGTGCAGTATTTATTTACTTAATGAAGAGTGTACAGATGTATTTATTCACTTAGTGAAGAGTGTACAGATGTATTTATTCACTTAGTGAAGAGTGTACAGGTGTATTTATTTCTTCTATCGTTTCATCTAGCAATAGAAGCTGCCTTGGCGGACACCATCCATGGACAGTAAGTACATTTTTGTCTGTTGTAGCTTATACAACAAACATTTGCTTATTTTTTGTTGTTGTTTTTGTAGCTTATACAACAGACATTAGCTTATTTTTTGTTGTTGTTTTTGTAGCTTATACAACAGACTTTTGATTATTTTTTGTTGTTGTTATTTTTTGTTGTTGTTTTTGTAGCTTATGCAACAGACATTTGCTTATTTTTTGTTGTTGTTTTTGTAGCTTATGCAACAGACATTTGCTTATTTTTTGTTGTTTTTTTTGTAGCTTAAACAACAGACGTTTGCTTATGTTGTGTTGTTGTTTTTGTAGCTTAAACAACAGACATTTTTTTGTATTTGACACAACAATCGTAGTCATATCTTAGTTTGAGAGACACAATTCTTGTAGCGAACCTCACACAACATTAGCATGCATAGCACATGACGTTGCCAGGAGGAGGATGGGCATCGAAAAGTCTGCTCGAAGTGCAGTCTTGTCGGTTCAGAGAATGGGTAGCTGCTCTTCACACAAGCATGCACGATCGGTAATGGTCAGACACCGTTTCAGGTGTAGAAATAGAGCATCAAAGACAGATCTACACTGTATGCAATAAATACTGGAATGGATCTAAGTGTATTGAGGATTTACTTTACTATTTGTCAGTTTCGAACAGGACATGCACGAGTCAACATCCATCTAGCCGTATCATGCCCCAGAAATGATCAACTCTCATTTGTAGACACTCTTTTCATCACAGGGAAATAGTGAGCCACCTACTTATTTACTGCCCTTACCATTCACTGACAAGAAATATACATTTACAGACACCCTTAATAGTCACTAACTTACTGTATGGATCACTAAGCCATCTTCAGAAGACCTGCACTTTTTTAAGAATGGTATTGTGCTGACAATAGTAGAACTATTCTTCTTCTTCTTCTTCTTTCGTTCACTTGAAACATGTCTATATCTGTAATTATGTCTCCTTAATAAAACTCACTGTCTTTTGTAGTTCATACAGTGCCCCATAGAGTTTTGATTCCAGTGTTGTTTCCTCTGGCCAATATGTCTGCCTCAGCGTTTCATGCTCAGAACACTCTTGAAGTATATGTTTGGCACTCTGTGCTGCCTGTCCACATGTACACATGGCTGTGTTGCCAATCTTGAACTTTGTATACATGTGACTGCGGAGTCGGTTGTGTCCTGTTCTGAGACGTAGAATTATAACTTGTTCTGGTCTGTTCATAATATGATAGTCATCTTGTGTTGGTGTTTGTTTGCTTTCTTATTGACTTGATCATCTGTTTTTTCTGATGGTAAGTGATTGGTATTATCTGGTTGGTCTTCGGCAGCACCTTCCTTAGCCAGTTGGTCTGCTTTTTCATTTCCTGGTATTCCACAGTGAGAGGGATCCACTGCATGGTTACCATATACTGTTAAGACAATTCGCTAAGTAGTTTAGTGGAACTATGAAGTAGCAACAGTTTATCAACAACAGCAACAAGAAAAACCTCAATATGTAATCGGGTTTCTCCATATAGGATCCGTTAAATTCATCATAACATCACGCTACCCAGGAAACATCATAACATCACGCTGCCTAGGAAACATCACAACATCACGCTACCTAGGACACATCACAACATAACGCTACGAAGTAAACATCATAACTATACGCTACCAAGGAAACATCATATCATCACGCTACCAAGGAAACATCATAACATCACGGTACCAAGGAAACATCATAAGACCACGCTACCAAGGAAACATCATAAAATCACGCTACCCAGGAAACATCATAACATGACGTTACCCAGGAAACATCATAACATCATGTTACCCATGAAACATCATAACATCACGCTACCAAGTAAACATCAAAACATGAAGCTGCCCAGTAAACTTCATAACATCGCGCTACACTGGAAACATCATAACATCACACTATACAGAACACATCATAACATCACGCTACAAAGGAAACATCATAATATCACGCTACACAGAAAACATCATTACATGACGTTACCCAGAAAACATCATAACATCACGCTACCTAGGACACATCATAACTTGACGTGACCCAGAATAAAGCATAACATCACGCTATCCAGGACACATCATAACATCACGCAACCCAGAAAACATCATAACGACGCTACTCAGGAAGCATCATAACATAACGATACATAGGAAACATTATAACATCACGCTTTCCAGGACACATCATAACATCACCCTACAAAGGAAACATCATAACATCACGCTACCCAGAAAACATCATAACATACCATAACCCAGAAAACATCATACAATCACGCTAACCAGAAAACATCAAAACATTACGCTACTCTGGAAACATCATAAAATCACGTTACCCAGGAAACATCATAACATCACGCAATCAGGACACAACATAAATTCACGCTACCAAGAAAAAATCATAACAACACGCTACCAAGAAACATCATAACATCACGCTACCAAGGAAACACCATAACATCACGCTACCAAGTAAACATCATAAAATCACGCTACCCAGGAATCATCATAACTTGACGTTACCCAGGAAACATCATAACATCATGTTACCCATGAAACATCATAACATCACGCTACCAAGTAAACATCATAACATGAGGCTGCCCAGGAAACTTCATAACATCGCGCTACACTGAAAACATCATAACATCACGCTATACAGAACACATCATAACATACGCTACAAAGGAAACTTCATAATATCACGCTACCCAGAAAACATCATAACATGACGTTACCCAGAAAACATCATAACATCACGCTACCTATGACACATCATAATATCACGCTGCCCTGGAAACATCATATCATCACGGTACCCAGAAAACATCATAAAATCACGCTACCCAGAAAACATTATAACATCACGCTTCTCAGGAAACATAATAACATCACTTTAGCAAGGAAACATCATAACATGACGTGACCAAGAATAAAGCATAACATCACGCTATCCGGGACACATCATAAAATCACGCTACCCAGGAAACATCATAACATGACGTTACCCAGGAAACATCATAACATCATGTTACCCATGAAACATCGTAACATCACGCTACCAAGTAAACATCATAACATGAAGCTGCCCAGTAAACTTCATAACATCGCGCTACACTGGAAACATCATAACATCACGCTATACAGAACACATCATAACATCACGCTATACAGAACACATCATAACATCACGCTACAAAGGAAACATCATAACATCACGCTACCTAGGACACATCATAACATGACGTGACCCAGAATAAAGCATAACATCACGCTATCCAGGACACATCATAACATCACGCAACCCAGAAAACATCATAACGACGCTACTCAGGAAGCATCATAACATAACGCTACATAGGAAACATCATAACATCACGCTTTCCAGGACACATCATAACATCACGTTACCCAGGAAACTTCATAACATCACGCTACCCAGAAAACATTATAACATCACGCTTCTCAGGAAACATAATAACATCACTTTACCAAGGAAACATCATAACATGACGTGACCCAGAATAAAGCATAACATCACGCTATCCAGGACACATCATAACATCACGCAACCCAGAAAACATCATAATGATGCTACTCAGGAAGCATCATTACATCACGCTACCCAGAAAACATCACAAAGTGATGCTACTCAGGAAACATCTTAACATCACGTTACCCAGGAAACTTCATAACATCACGCTACACAGGAAACATCATAACATCACGCTTTCCAGTACACATCATAACATCACCCTACAAAGGAAACATCATAACATCCTGCTACCCAGAAAACATCATAACATGCCGTTACCCAGAAAACATCATACAATCACGCTAACCAGAAAACATCAAAACATTACGCTACTCAGGAAACATCATAAAAACACGTTACCCAGGAAACATCATAACATCACGCAATCCAGGACACAACATAAAATCACGCTACCAAGAAAAAATCATAACAACACGCTACATAGGAAACATCATAACATCACGCTACCACAGAAACACCATAACAGCATGTTACCCAGAAAACATCATAACATCACTCTACCCAGGAAACATCATAAAATCACGCTATCTAGGACACATCATAACATCACGCTACCCAGGAAACATTATAACTCAAACAATAAACAAATCAGTGAAAAAATACTTAATCAGATTTTGAGCCAGTAACTACATGATCGTAATCAGACAGGAATATAAGCGCGGGGAGAGGAGAACGTGGAGCGTGGAGTTTCACCGCCATCCCCACCCCCTTTAGGATGACATAACATAGCATTTAATGCGCGCAAGTCAGAAAACGTCACACACAAAAACTCACGAAATCCGAGAAATAACATATTGTAGTTAACCGCCTCCTCCCCCAGCCCAGCCCCCAGCCATTACCGAAGTTGTATCTACAGCCCTGGCCTCCAGACAATTGGTCAGACAACTTTACATCGAACTCCCTCTATTTAATACTTCAAGCAAACAACAATGTCATATAGAATCCCCCTGTGTGAATACTTTATGCAATAACATTCAAAATAATGGAGCGCATGGACGTGTGGTTAGAATGCCATTTTCAGTCCCTTGAGGTCCCGAGTTCAATCCACGGTTGTAACATGATTTTTCATTTGGGGATACAATCTAAATCATTCCTGTACAAGTCGCGGCGCCTGCTACTGCAAAGTGGCCTTTTTTTCCACAGCCCATTAAAAGCGTGACAGGAAAACACGCAGTAACGAAAGAAGGAAAGATTCTAAATATACTTCCAAGCAAATCACCATTTGAAGTCATTTTCACATTTACGAAATGTATACATGATACGAACTTGCACAAAATAGTCAACATAGGTGCAGCATCTTGAGAAAACACTGCAGCAGCTCAACAGCGGAAAGTAAATAGAAAGTAAAGGGTAGACAACAAACCATCTACGGTGGTCATCCCATGCCTGTACTGTATAATGATAATTGTAGCCAGATTAAGTCTTAATAGACATCTACGAACTCATAATCAATGAGATAACGCTAAGTGAATTGTCAAATATGATCATCATCATCATCATGTGATTGCCGAGCAACAACAATTTCCCTGCACAATATATCTTCTCGTTTCCTTTTAAAATGTCATCATTATCTGTTCAGTGCAGAGCATATAGGATTAACAGGTTCTTCCAGGAATATTTATGATATTCTGAGCAATGATAAGTTTGTTGAGATTTATGATATTCTGAGAAATGATAAGTTTGTTGAGATTTATGATATTCTTAGCAATGATAAGTTTGTTGAGATTTATATTCTTAGCAATTATAAGTTTGTTGAGATTTATATTCTTAACAATGATAACTTTGTTGAGATTTATATTCTTAGCAATGATAAGTTTGTTCAGATTTATGATATTCTTAGCAATGATAATTTTGTTCAGATTTATCTTTGGTCTGTCAATAACTAATAACTAGCACGTATAGTGACTATAATTTTTGTTCCACAGGTACATACTTTTTGATTGAGAAATTCCATGATTGAGGCTGGACCAAACAATGTAATATTATAATAATAATTATTTTCGCACCTCTGTTGCGATACATTTTTCTGACATAATCTTAGCAAACACATATCAGTCTAGATTAATTGACACCAACTTTAGGCATAACGAGGTTAGACTAAATATTTGACATCCAGTGTAGACATCCAGATTTCACCAAATTTGTGACATTCAGTTTAGACAAGGAGATTGGTCTTTTCTATGGCCAGGATTAAATGTCAGGGGTTGAAATGCGTTGTTGCTAGAAGTTAATATTTTAAATGGGGCAGAAGAATAATGGCGTATAAACTCAAGGAGACATCGGAGGGACTATGGACGTGTCCAGTATGATGATCCGACGACTAACTAACTAACGAGATTAGAATAAATGTTTGGCATATAGTGTAGAGACATCGACATTAGTAGAGATTATTGTTGGATAAAATATGGCCCACAATACATGTTTACTGGCTATATAGGCTGAGTGTAAACAAAATATATGATCGTGAATCTGGCCAATGAGATAACAAAATCTGAAATCTCAAGCTATAACAGCCATGTTGTAAGTCACGTTGCTAAACAACGATATTAAAAATTAGTCGGTCAATTATTTACAAGACAGAGTCTATCAGCAAGTTTTAATGATTGACATTTGTGGCGACAAAAACTTTTTAATTATCGGATCAAATTATTTGTTCATTTTTGTAAGAAGGAAATAACAAAGTTTATAGTATTCAAACAAATCATTCCATCGTGGGAATGAACACCAGCCTTTGAAGCTTTCCTGATGCCAGTTAGACCCCATCGAAACTTAAAACCACGAATTTAATCAGCCAACCGAAATAGGCTACCACTTCTGGTCTAGATTAGTTTTCATCAAGATGAAATTCTTGATTTTTGATTATACACTTTCTCATCAGTTTCTAATCAAGAATGTCATCAAGATTATATTTATATAATAAGGTCAGTCTAGATTAACTGACGTAAATCAATATGACATGAATTTTATTTGACAGATACACGGTGTTGATATAGCGAATTCGTTTAGACAACATAGACATTAATATTCCCTGCAACATATGTCACAATATTTTAAAAAATGAATAAAGCAGAATTATAAAAGTGTTCTGTGTTAATTTTATGCTTCGAACGAATGAAGATATAGACGATATTGGCAACGTATAGTCAGCATCAATCCAGCACTTCTTTTATTAGACAATATAATTATACCCAGTAGTTTACCATTTCTTTCTGAACGGTCCGGATGCACAATTGCCTACCTCAAGATTTTAACTCGGTACATCGGGCGTCATAGACGAACGCTGTACCACACCGTCATAGAATCGGAAAGATGTAGCTGAAGATATATAACTGTGTGTGTGTTATAATATATTCTATGGGACATATCCCTTGCAGGATTCACAAAGATAGCCCTTTACCGGTTCATGAACCCATACACAGATGAATATCCTTATGGAACTGGAACACACATGACTCCTGAACACATAGTTCAGAACTATCCACCATACAACGAACGGAGACAGCTGACCTGGCCTGGGAACACAGCTTTCAGGCGAAAGATATGAGACAAGCAGCTCTGACCTGGAGAAGACATTTGACATCGCCCTGACGGCAGGACCGACATTAGAACATGACAGCAGATGCTGAACGCAGAAGAAGAAGAAGAGGTAGAAAGTAGAAAGATAGTTCGGGAAGCAAACATCTTTAAACTGTCGTTTGATTTGAAAATCCAGCATATGACTATTCTTCTGCTTCTTCTTCTGCTTTCACTGTCTGATAACCATCACAAAAGTTCGTGTGACTTCCGCCGGTGAGCGTGAAGTACGTTGTGCTGCTAGTTCCACACTTGAACTGTGTTATTTGTACCTCGGGAGGCCCAGCATATCTGGGGCCTGAAAATCCGATGCCAAGAACAAATCTTTTTCGAAACGTCGTCAATTCAGGTAGTGGTCTTCTCTAGCCTGTGGCAGTCATCGTATATCGCCAGACGGCGGTTGTGTATCGACTCTACGCCGTGACAGTTAATCACCCACTGTGATCAGCAATGATTGTGGCCAGCAATCATATTTGAAATGTAATGTCTATGTCTCGACAGTTTACACCAGCCTGAATTCTCACCGTCTGTAATGACGCAAAAGGCCATCATTCCCATGAATTTCTCAGTAATTTGTCATTGTTTATGAGCCCATAATTTGGAGAATTTGTGAATCACCATCATCAGGTGACATATCATGGACATGATGTAGCTTTCATTACAACCTTTCTAAACTCCTGCTGATCTTGAACCAATCTTCCTGATTCTGTGAGTGACATCGTCTGGTAGTCTTTGATATCTTGCATCCATGTCCTTCCTCTACCTCTATTTTTGTTTCCCTGGCATTATTTCCTTTACTATGGTCTTTTCTAGGCTGCCATGTTGTTTAATATGGCCAAAATATTGTAATTCTGAAAAGAAAACATTGTTGTTTCGTTTACACTCAATTATCTCAGAATGAATGTGTGATTACGTAATACTGGTGTGTTTCAATTTTGCATGAGATTTAAATTGTAAGCTTGACTTATTTTTGAAAAATTACCTATTCTATGTGTTGTGACACCTGTTCCCTAATCTATTCTATGTGTAGTGACACTTTGTTTCCTAACAAAATAATCAAGATTCCTCATTTTTTAGTCGTTTTGGTAATTTTCTACAAAACGACTTAAAATGACACAACAAAATCTATTAATACAAACATTGGAGGCATAAACACAGAATCAGCGTTGTGAGAATATCACATTGAATGCAATAATACACATAATCAGAGTTGTGAGGATATCACATTGAATGCAATAATACACAGAGTCCCGATTGTGGGAATACCTTATTGGATGCATCAACGCTTGGTGATATCTACCTTCAAAAATGCGGATACGTGAGGTCAAATCTTGTCGTGTCCAGTCCTTGATGCTGTTTGTCCATTCTATTATTTGACTCTTCTGCTTCTTCCATCTTCAACGACTACCTCCAGTTTCGCTTTGGACAATAAATCATGTCGGCATACATCTCAAAAATATGCAATCAATTTTTCGTTGATTAACTATTGAAGGTAAAGGTTTTTATTACATTATAATAACAAGTTGACATATATTGAGCGATATATTTTGTGTGATCGTCCACAAATACCCACCAGATCTCTCTCATAACAAGACATTGACCCTACTAGATTTCCAGCAGGGTGTAGTTCAGAGAACGGAAATGAGTTGTGTCGTCTTTTTGTTTGCTTCAATAGCCCAACACACCTGACGCCATTGTTGGTTTTTAATACGTTCATTGTTTTTACCATCTCCACTGAACGATGGAGTTCAGTAACCATATCGCTAGTATAGAAAGCAAGTCCGTACGAGAGAACTGATTATCTTACTTTCATGATGATCACCTTGTCAAAAAAATCAAAGATGATCATGGTCAAGTTTGCTTGACCTTTTGCAGTTGAGTGGTGTTGCTTTCAACATAGCCACATACATCGACTGAACAATATTATTACAGAACAATTATCTAATCTATGAATTAATGAAAACAGAATTTCTCCTAACTATGTCCACTGAGCCGCTAATATCTACATTTTGGAGACCCACTATGCCGAAAAGCCGCTCTAATATACATTTTATATATGAATTTACTATCGTGTTCGGCATAGCAGGATTACAGAACGGAGACAAAGAGTTTTAAATGCATATCATAAAAATAGATTCGGGTGGCCAACATCTTGTAACATTCATGTGCCGTGATCACATCGAGATGGACAAGCATTATGGTTGAAAGGTGTGTTTCTCGCCTAACAGAGGATTAGATCTCTAATTCATCTTCTTAAGTGTTCGTTCTCAAACTTCACCTGAATCTCTATTATAGCCAAAAAATTGTCTTCCAAGATTTCAGACATGATGCATGTATTAAAATGGAAATTAAAATGTCTATCCTCCCCCTCCCTCTTCGGTATGATCTGCTCCAACTGCCTAACTTTGGATTTGATTCTTACATCAACAAACACTAGATAGCTGACGAAATTCGATCGTTGTTAGTTCGACTGCCACGGATGAGAACTACTACTTTATGTCCAGCTGTCACTTGATTTTTTTTTCAGTAATTGCTTGAACGTTCTACCTTTGAATATTATACTTTATTGTATAAATTGCAATCGTATTTATGTGTTCTCAGCTCGATCAACCATAGCCTCACGTCAAATGTGAATATATCACGGTGAGCAGTCATTTGAAAATGTGGACAATGCAAAACCGCCTATTTAATTAAGTTCAAAGCTCTATAAATCATTCAATCACACAATCTATAACTATGATTTGCTGATCTACGCATAAACACAAAAATTTCAATTCCATTATTTAAGAGAATTGTAGACTTCTTCATACACAAAGTACGCAGAACGAGTCACAGAAAGAGGGTACTATTACTAAAAATAGTTGGGAATAGTTTGCGCAGTGATCTCACACAGCGTCATGTATCATGGTATATATCGGTTATTACAGTTTACCCAGAACTACTTTTGTCAGTGGTGAAATGGCGTATGGATGTTTGGTTTAGACATGTAATGAGATAACGACTCCTTTCTACAATTATTTTGTAAGCAACAGTTGAGGGTGAAGGAAAAGGTGGGTGTAAAGAGATTCCTGGTTTGATAACATCTAGGAATGGTGGTAGAACCAAGATGATTAGAAAAAAATTATACCCATA
Source organism: Meghimatium bilineatum (assembly GCA_034231615.1). Lineage (NCBI taxonomy): Eukaryota > Metazoa > Mollusca > Gastropoda > Stylommatophora > Philomycidae > Meghimatium > Meghimatium bilineatum. Next base: position 68,478,581 of record CM067304.1, on the reverse strand, counting down.
CCATTCCTTGATGTTAACACCAAGGAATTTCTCAATACTCCTCTTCACTTTCTCTCTCAACTGTTGCTTTCAAATAATTTTAGAAAGTGAGACGTTATCTCCAGTTCCAGCAATAACATTCGTTCATCCTGTTGAGATCCATTTTCATAATCTCTTTGATGGATAATCTACAAATATTAACTCTTGGTCTGGCACTTACGATACACGTTTTAATGCTTGTGGTGACAGTGTGTGTTTTCATTTATATAAATACGATTCAATCCCACGTTTCCATTTACTGTAGAAACAAATTTGTATTTGCTTGTTTGACTAAAATTCTTCCCAGCCAATATTTAAGCGTTTTCTAAGACACTTAATTTCAAATGAATTTATTTTTCCTCTGGTAATTTTGTTACTTTTCATCTTTCACAACAATATGTTAATACGGATATTACAATGGATTTGAAAATTCGTAGGTTGGTATTTATCAGAGCGTCTTCTAAAAGTCTATGCCGAGTGGGGTTGGTTATCATGCCTTTCCACGGCCTTCTATTTCGTGTGATGCTAATCTTTTTCGATACCGATGTTCTCCCATGCCACAGTGCAAAGTTATCTAGAATCTTCTCTCATGATCTTCCCCTACCCCTCTTGCTCTCCAACTTGTATGTTGTTAGAATGAGTTTCATCAGAATTACTTCCACAACAATTGATGCTAGGCAATCTAGATAAGAGATATGATGAAGTAACAATAATATATTACATGGTGTCTATAAAGTCGATGTACACAACATTCACATATATCCACACTAAATACTCACAATTCATATCACGTAGTTTCATTACCTATGTAAATAAGCGCACATCGACTTTGTAGACACCCTGTATATATTATTGTAGTACTTGGAAATAAAAATATATTCCATTCTAAAGTTAGAGTGATGTGATACAGACAGTAAACATGTTTGATGGTTATTTATTTATCTTCATTGTTTATTGTATTCTTTACTTCGTAGAGATAAGTTACATTATTTAGCTGGGTCAACAGAAACATGGATCTAATTAACACATGTTCCAGTCATCGCTCTACACCAGTTGTTTGAGATATTCATTATAGATATGCCTACAGATCTGCATACATAATGCATGGTTATTAAATAAATGCACGCACATTAATCCATGCAACATGAAGTACATAATTAAGCAGAAATAATTATTCACATATTTACAAACACAGAAAAATCACATACACGCATTCAAACACGTACACAAATTGTGATGAGGGGACCGAGAGGGGAGCACAGAATAGTGACCGTGTTTAACGTCTATGAATGTGGTTGTGATATACATATTGTCTGGTCGTGTTGTATAATACCATTGTTGATGGTGCACTTCTAGGCCTTGTACCTCTGACTTCAGCTTCAGCACCACAGTCCTGTACGATGTCACGGATAGTCCAACCAATCTTAGTTTCCAGCCTCTGTTGGCTGGACTAAGCTTCAACTTCCCTTCATGTAGTTGACCTCCATGTGGGTACGAATGTTGTAAAAGGCATTTCTGAGGGTTGAACTGGCTGCTCTATCCCATATAGGGTCAAAGTGACACAGAGGAAATACCGAAGTCGGATGTTTCAGATAGAAAAGGCGGGGATACCACAGAAAAGCTGTAAACCATGACACATTGCATTTCATTCTCAGGAATACATCCTGTTATACTTATCTGAAGGAGTTTGAGAACATACTCAGAAAAAATAAGCAAACAAAACATAGGCACAATTATTCACATCAGCACAATCATACATAATTATTCACACCAATACAATCATACATAATTATTCACATCAGCACAATCATACATAATTATTCACACCAATACAATCATTTACAATTATTCACATCACCAAAATCATGCAAAATTATTCACATCAACACAATTATTCACATCAGCACAATCATACATAATTATTCACACCAATACAATCATACATAATTATTCACACCAATACAATCATTTACAATTATTCACTTCACCACAATCATACACAATTATTTACATCAACACAATCATACACAATTTCTCAAACAAATTTACAGCAAAGCATTCTAACATATGTATTCACACATTCACACAAAATTATTCAATCAAATGTATTCACATTAATACGTACAATTTTCTTTTTTGTCCTATTTAAATTCTGTACAGCAGGTTTGTGGGAATAGAGGTGTTATGACCACTGACATTATAATGGTAAATATGGGAAATGACGCATGATTAATGACTTATTTTACTATCTCGATGCTCTTAATTAATGAATATGATTTAACTGTGTTTGGCAGTCACTGGAAATCAATAATAACAATAAAAATAGTAATAATAATAAAAAGACGCATAACGCGTCACGGTCCTACTGGCTGCCAAACTGGGGGCATCAGGCATCTGTTCCCATCACTACTCTCGAGGATAAGACAAGCTCTAAAACACCGTGAGAGTAACTCGTGCATATATGCATATATAAGTTTACTGTGTAACAATCAAACAGTTATGTATTAATAGAGACGTTAATTTTCATCCCCCAATCAATAAGAAGTGATAACATCACGTGAACAATAAGAATGAATAATTAGTAGCATGCAAATGTTATACTATATCTCTATGCGTAGATATACCACGGATCTCAGCTTGTTGAGGTAGGTATCTTTTACTCAATTAGACTCATTGATTAGTTATATTGTTTCTGGTTGTTTCTGTTTTGCGAGCTTTTGTTAATGTTGTTAGAGTGTTTGTGTTAATTACAGCAACGCACCGTACTTATTTCTTTTATTTTCCTCATTACAATTTGTTGTACCATCTTCAGTACATTAGGTTGTATCCTTCTTGCAGCAGTCAATACATCTTCAGTACTTTAGGATGTATCCTTCTTGCATCAGTCCTTATATCTTCAGTACTTTAGATTGTCTCCTTGTTGCACCAGTCCTTACTGGTTTGAGAATGAACGCTCAAAAAGAAGAAGAAATACAAGCTGTGAGATGTATAAATAAAAACATTTATCTGTGGGGGCCAGAAGTCACAGCTACCTAACATTGTGACTCCACCAACACCGCTCCCATTCCTCCAGATAACCATTAGCTCACCTCAAGTATTGATATATATCATTTATGAACAGGTTGAAACTCCATTAGTAGATGGTTAATGAACACTCTATTTCGAAATGAAACCATTTATCAATGACAAGTTTCTCACTTATTTCAGGATCGTTTTCAACATCAGGCACTTGAAAACATGAATAAGTGGGATAATTAAAAAAGTATGAAGAATATCAGTATGTCACTGGTCCATGCAGACCTACTTGCCATGCAGAACTGCTTGCTATGCAGAACTGCTTGCTCGGGACAGATAGGTGTTCATAGTAACGACGATAACGTTGTAGAAAAATATATCAATAGATATATAATTAGAAGTGTCATCCTCATATTTTGAGAATACGTTTTGTTTGTCTATCTATTTATACAATGTGGCCCTTATTAGCCTTCCAGCGTCAGAGGTAGAAGAATTCTCTGGAGATGATCTTCATGTGTGCTGTTTGTAAACTTGTTTCCGAGGCTTCTTTGATTTCTGTGATACATGTTTTACACGGTCTCTCTATGGCTTTGTCGTCGTGATGTCTATATGTCATGGTCATCTGTGGTATACTGTCTGTTGGTAATCTGGAAGTGTGGGAATACAACATGATCTATTGTCTTGTGTGTGGTTGAATAATGGTATGTTTTGGTTATCTGTCTGATGTTATCGTTTCTAATTCTATCTCCGATATGACACTCCGAGTATTCGCCGTAAACACATCATTTCTGCTTTCACTATTTGTCTTTTGTCTTGTGCTGTCATTGTTCAGGTTTGACACCGGTAGCACAGTGATGGGATAATAATTCCTTCATTCATTGGTACCATGTCTTCGAGGGTAGGTGATCATGTCTCCCCACAGTCCTCTGTGTGTTATACATTTAAATATAGTTTCTGGTGATTTTGCATCATGTCAGGTTTTCAAGCCATCCAAAATTTTCTCACATTGTCTTCCTCTGTCTTTTTTACCCTCGATCTTTGCAGTTGTTACGATGTTCTCCAGCCCACCTCTTCTCATGACATGACTCAGAAACTGTGACTGTCGTCTTCTGATATAGTTAATAAGTTCTCTATTTAAGTTGATCAGTTGTAGAATTATAGCATTACTCTTTTTAGCTGTCCATGATATTTTCAACATTCTTCTATAAAACCACATCTCTGTGGCCTCCAGATATTTTCTTGCAATAGTGTCAATTATCCATGCTTCACTACCATACAACAGTATGGACTCTATGTAACATTTTAGTATGTTCTTTCTTACTTCTATTGATAATGAATTATTACACAAGATGTTCCTCACCTTCTGGAATGCTGCTTTTGCATGTGCTGTTTGCATGTGCATGTGACTTCTTATCTCAGTAACGCATCTGCCATCTGAAGTAATAATTGTGCCCAAATATTTAAATGTATCTTCTTATTTAAGAACTGTCCCGTTGACCTCGATGTTACATTAAAAGGGATAATAATAGTCTTGTATAAAGCAACTAGAGTGTCTATGTGTATATTTTTGTTTTTAAAAATATGAGTCATCTGTCCTAGGAACTGGTATGTCGTCTCCTGAGCACTCTTTAATTTCTATGAGCAGTGTGCTTCACCGCTGCTAATTTGCTAGATCTGCCACAGCGTTGTTTCAGAATTTGAAAATATACGTTCTGTATTTGAATATAAATGAAACATTACAAATTTTCTCAGTCTCTCCAATTCAGATTTCTGTATATGTCATCTGTGACTTTTTTATCCCTTAGACTTTCCCGCTGTCTCCATTCTCATTTTATCGCTTTCGCCCTTTATCTCTCAATTCCTCTTTCATCTCTGCTTTTTCATTACCATTCTCTCAATTTTATCCAAACCCGCATTCAAACAGAGCAAACCACCACAATCAATTACCACCCAAGTTTATTGTATCGGTAATTAAACAGTAATGAAGAGTATACATAACCAGCTTGCCAAACACAAAAAAATTACTTAACATAGATTGAGCATTACTATTCTGACGTTTCCTTTATTAACTCTTACTTGCCATTACTTCTGACGTACTCACAAACAAATCTTTGACTCCACGACAATCAGATTTGTAATTTACAGTTTATTCGAGCATTTCATTTTCTAACTGACGCATTGATACTTGTTTATTATATTTTCTTTGATTTTCCTAATTTGTGTGAAATTTTTCCCATAAATCTCCCGTTTACTCGTAACAGCGTGTAATTATAGTCACAAACGAATGTTACCAGCACCATATATGGAAATATTTAATCAGTAGCTGTGCTGGTCTAGAATATTATATAAGAGACGAGATCGGTTGATCCTGTCAATTTCAAGATTTTCAACTCTTGTGTTGGTTTTCGGTAAATTATAATAATTTCTAACATTATTTTTTTAATTCTTTTTCTCCTCTTTTCATTTGGGGCCGCGGTAGGTGAGTTTTTCGTTAACTAGCTACTTGTTAAGTTACCATTAGTAAACTAGTTACTTTTTAGGTTGCCTTTTAGTTAACTTTTAGGTTACCATTTAGTGTTAACTAGTTGCCTGTTAGGTTAACATATAGTGAACTAGCTACCAGCTCGGGTGATCAAAGCTTCACTTGATGGTTCAACTGGAAATATTTTAAAACATCAACTATTTTAAAAATTGATTTGTCGACTCAACCCAAGGAAATGGGTAGCATTTATTATGGGAAAGTATTGACTGCAAGCCTTATGCTAACTCCATCATCGAAAGGCATGTCGCTGGTAAATGCACAATACGCGCTTAACTGCTAAACTCATTATACCCCGATGCGCTTCAATGGCGAGGGGGAGTGAACGTTTGGCATGATTTCTTTGATCCAGCGATGTGTACGTCTTTTCTAGCATTCCTCATTATATTTTCTGCATAGATGTTGAACAAATATGGGGAGAGTTTGCATCCCTGTCTTACTCAAACCACTCTGAGAGATTGCCCTTTATCCTCACTGCAGCCTTTTATTATTGGTAAAGTTCTTCTATTAGATTAATCAGATGTCTTTAGAGACCCATGCTGTTCATTATCTCCCATAGTTGCTGGTGTCTGGTGTTGGACGCAGTCGAACGCTTTTGAGTAATCTATGAAGCACATGTGCAGGTCAGTTGAAAATTCCCTACACGTTTCTATGACAAGTCTCATGTTAAGAGTTTGATCTCTTGTTCCTTTCTCCGATCTGAAACCGGCATGTGATCATTTATCTCCATCTCTAATTTGTGTTTGATTCTTTTCATTATGATGTTTAGCATCATTTTACTTGCTTGGCTTATAAGGCTATATTTCGGTAATTTGAGCAAATCTGTAGGTCGCCTTATTTGAGTATGGGTGTATACAATGATATTTCTCATTTCTCCGGCCGTGTGCCTCTCTCTCATATTTTGTAGCAGAGTTTGTGGTCAATCTTGATTCCAGCCTCACTCCCTGCATGTATCATTCTGTTGTTAAACCATCATTGCCTGGTGCTTTTCCTTTCTTTAAACTTCCTATTGCGTATCTTACTTCTTCCTTTGTAGGTTCTGGCATCTTTTTCATATTCGATTATTGATTTTTTTTGTTTTACCTGGGTTGTCATACATCTCACTGTAGTATTATTTCTATCTATGTAAGATATATTTTCCTTCCGTTAGTATGTTTCCGTGTTTATCTTTCAGCGCTTTTAAGTATGGTTGAAGTTTGTCTCTTAGGTGTAGTACGTGTTAGAACATAATTTTACTTTTACCTTGATTTGTTGCCTTTCTATTTTAGAGCAAATGTTCTTTATGTAGCTTAGCTTGTCTTGTCTAATTTTTCATTGAATATCTCTTGACAGGCTTCTATAATTTATTCTTTTTTTAGTAATGTTTTTAATGTGTCATTTTTTTGGATAAAGTTCATAGTTTCTTCTGATATATACACTTTCTTCTTCTTGATCTTTTTGAGTAGCATGTTTTTTGCACAGGTACTGTGAATGTCACTTATTTTGTTTATAATTTCATTGAAAGCATCTTCTTGTTTTTTTGTCTAGTAGTTTTCGATTTTTTTTAAATTTCGAAGTTGTGTTATTTCGATGTAGACGTCATATCGTTCCTGGAAATGGATGGATTTTTTGTTGATTTTTTGTATTTGACTTGAACTTTGCGATGATCAACTCATGATCAGTGTTGAGGTCTGCGCCTGATAGTGTGTTGCATTGAAGGGTGCTTGTTTTCCATCATTGTTCTATTAGTATATAATCAGTTTTGTTTCTTGTCCTACCGTCCGATGACCTCCAGGTGTATAGTCTTCTCGGATGATGTTTGAAAAATGTATTCATTACTGCCATGTTGCTTTCCGCGCAGGTTTAGCAATCATTCCTCTCTGTTGTTTCTACTGCCAAGGACGAGTAGAACACAGTAGAGTCCAGCATAAACACCGTTGCTTCACCTTTGCTACATTGTCGAGCCCAGTCTAAACACCGTTGCTTGTAAGACACGAAAGAGGGTTGGGTATCCACTTTGTAGAATATAGAATGTAAACATTTATCAAACGTGTCACGGTGATGTAGTCTGTATGCCAACCGGGAACCTGAACTTCGAGTTCAGTGTACATAGGGCCGATGTTGTCTTTTCAGGCATGTCATAGGAGATGATTACAGAAAGTTAGGGAATATTGTGACAACGTGCGACAACATCATTGTCAGATCCTGTCTCAGTTTTTAGTTTTCTCTTCTTTCAAATAATCCACATAGATGACATATAATCCACATATAATCCACATATAATCCGCATATAATCCACATAAATGACGACGGAATGCAGGACAGCGGACATTGTAACTTTGTGTCAGACTCCTATGCGATGGGGACGTCTAGTCTAGATGTGCTACCGCTACAAATGAATCAACACATCTGACATAATACAGATAATTCGTCCAGAAGTATATGATGTTCTCTTGTCAGGATGTTTAAATCCTGGGAACTGACGAACTATGCTTCAATGGCTCAAGGACTACATAAATCATCCTTCCCTGACACAATCATACCTTGTGACACCTTAGTTTAAAAGTCAATATCAAGATCATCGCTACATTATAAGAAACATATTCACATCTAGTCTATTATTCATTTTTGTTTTATTCTCGCCCTGGCAACGCCGGGTATTTCTTCAAATATAATGCTAGGTATCATAATTTAAATTGATAATAAAGTTTGATGTATCTTCAGAGCTGTGTTCATATATAACAAGCGGGACATCCATCATGGTAATGTGGAAATGTATTTTAGCTGTCCTCCTGCTCCACGTATTGGTCAGCACGTCAACTGCAAATCCTGGTAAGCAGTTGTTGATTCTAGTTGATTTGTTTTTATTATTTCATTTATTTTGCTAAGGATAAAAAATATCTATATTATAATGTTTACAGTATCTGTTAGGTCAACGCTTGTCATTGTTGCCTACCCATTTCACAGTCATTACTCTTCTTAGTTTTCACTTATAACAGCAGCAGCTGTTTTCTTTTTCACCTTCATCATATTCAGTCTATCATCGGGTTACGTCACGAATAGTTTCAATGACCCGTGTGATTTAGATTTTCCTCGTTCTTCTTTACTGCAGCACTCTCCAATTTGTCGGACTTCCTCCGATATTTTGGTTACTTATAGATGTACAAAGAGACTGATAAATCTACAACAAACAGTAACTGTAAGGCACTACACTTCGATGGATGTATTATGACGGAGATCGGAGCTTCTATGGACTTATCCGAGGAACGCTGATGATAACCTTCAGTCATAAATACATTTCAGATTTCAATACTCGAGTAGGAAGCCATTGTTGGAAGATGTGACCCATCGGTTAATACTTCAGATATAATACACTCATGTTTTTTTATCCTGTATTTTCAAACTAAATATCGTTTCATGACAATGTTATATATTGTATTATATTTTATTTTGTGTCAATTTGTAACACTATATCTTCACGTTCGTGCTTTAAAGTAACGTAGTAATTTAATTTTCCAATTATGAGAATGTATCTACCTTCATTCCTTGATCGACAAAACAGTTCATGGTGAACAAATATTCCAGCACTACTGGAAATCGAATTCTCAATCACTGGGTTAATAAGCCAGTGAATGATCACCTGCGTCCACTCGGATTAAAATACTGCTTTATAGGTAGTTATTTTATTTTTTATATGTGTGAAAGTTATCATATATAAACGTTACTGACACATATCATTTTTTTGTTTTCTCATCTGCAGCTCCGGATTCAGGTGTAAGTAATGTTTGTTAATTGTTCTAGGTTGTATGTTGCCATCTCATTATATGAGAATTGATTTCGGTCAAAGCCGAATATACAATAAAAGGCCTTCAAATGGTCATAGCCGTTTTCTGATCCGGGCTTTTCATTTTTCATTGTGCTTTATTTTGTATTCCTAAACAGTAATGTCATTATCTAATAGCATTGTGTCAGAGGGCATGAGCCCATGTACCACTGGATCCGCGACCATTTTGTGTGTACAGCACAGTAATACTATTAATCAATGCCACATAATTCGAGCGGCATGAGAACATGGACCAATGGATCTGCAACAATTTTGTGTCATCGGGTAATGAGAATTATGAATCCACTTATTCACTGAACGATACGAACATTTGTATTTATCAATACAATATGGATACAGGACGTTTAGAAATGCGTGCCCACTTTGCAGCCAACCTTCCTTGCGAAGACGACACGATGTCCACTATAAACAAAGTATTTTTCATAAACTAGACGGCACGATGCCCACTAGAAATAAAGTATAATTCAGAAACTACGAGTATTAAATGGTTTTCCATTAAGCTTGTCTTCTGAAATGTATTTTATAAAAGGGTACTTGTGAAAATTTGCACTATAATATTAACTTTATAACAACTGTCATGTAGAGTCTGAATATTTCCAGTTGCGATATCTGAATGTGCATCTTGGACAATCACATGGAAACGAAATTTTCTAAGAAACTTCATAGGAGTACGTTGGCAGGATCAATTACCAGATACGGAAATCCTTTAAAACGTCACGAATGCAAAATGTCCATGTCCTGTTGATTAGACTCCAACTCCGCTGGACTGGCCACGTCAACTGTATGCCAGACAAGAGCCTTCCAATGATATTATTCTATGGGAGCTGTGCGATGGCAAACGTTTAAGTGGAGGGAAGAAAACGCGTTTCAAGGATCACCTTAAGAACTCTCTCAAGCACTGGAGCATCGATCCTAGCTTCTGGGAGACCACAGCGCTTGATCGCTCAGCTTGTCACACTCAGATCACTACTGACATCATTTGAAAAATAAAGAACACTACAGACAATCTACAAGAAACGGAAGTGGAAGGACAAACCTGAAAATTCTCCTACTCGGAACCTATGCACTCCTGCATGTACTGTAATACATCTTTCCTCGCGCGAATCAGGCTCATAGGGCATTGACGAACTCACATAGAAAATCCAAATTAGACAACCAAAAATGTTTATATTTTTTTCTATTTGTTAACTACATTTTATTGGAGTTTGTTTTCATTCCATGTTCACCTTCGCTTGCCAAGAAACAATATCATCATTCCATGTTCACCTTCGCTTGCCAAGAAACAATATCATCATTCCATGTTCACCTTCGCTTGCCAAGAAACAATATCATCATTCCATGTTCACCTTCGCTTGCCAAGAAACAATATCATCATTCCATGTTCACCTTCGCTTGCCAAGAAACAATATCATCATTACATGGCCATAGATATCATTATTTTAAGGAGGAAGTTTACCTAATTTTTAAGACCTTTGTATGGGAAATCGTTAACGGATGGGTTACTTTTCACCATTTGGTTGTTCCTAGTACTAAAAGTAATGTTCAGATTTGCTAAGTGATGGGCTTGAACTCTCTTTGCCCAGTCTCTCCTTATCTATCTGCATGTATCATCATTATGTATGCAAGCACGGCTTATCTGCGCCTATTTCTTTTTCGCAATATTACAGCTTTTTAATATTATAATAATATTTCGTGTTTCGCTAAATAATGTAGTCATCTCTTCTTGTATTGTACCGCATTTTGTTATATTAATTACCCCAGCACTTTTTTGATGAATTAATATTCTACAATTTGCGCTATACACAAATAAATACACACACAATGTCGACAGAAAAATATTACGTCATTTTCGTTTAACCAACACATTGTACGGAATCTCGTGTACACATTTTCAAATGTGTGTATTATTTTAACTAGACGGGTGGAGACATTCAAAGAAACCTTTAATAAACACTGCTGACAAATGCTAATGTAACGCAAATGGCTAAAGACAGAAAACTCCAAATTTTCCCCACCTCACTTATCGGTACAATTATAAATGACAATGGGTAAATTGATGGATGGATGGACAGACGGATGAATGGATGGATGCATGGATGGATAGTATTACTTTAGAATCACATACTGTGATTAAAATCACATATTAAATACACATTCATACTTGAAGAAGTTATCACCTTCAAATATTTCTGGTTGTAAATATATGCCGATGACAACTTGGGAAATAAGATGGTTGCCATGACAAGGTTGAAAATAATTTTGAAAAATGATATCAGTATTATAGTAAAGATCAGACACAGAAATAAGAATTCAGACTTTTGAATATAAATAAGTACTACAGCCTTTTGATATAATTAGCTATATAGAACACAAGACAAATATATTAGTCGGCAGCAAATAAACAAACTTGCAGGTTATCAAGAATCACTTGGACAGTTGTGAAACTGTGGAAACGTGTTTGGTGTGAACAGACAGCACTAAACGACTCACTCTCTCAAATTATTTTACACCGAACTATCGAGGATGAAGGAGAAGCGTGGAAATGAGAAAATCCTGGATTGATAACTTCAAGGAATGGTCCCCATCATGATTTTTCTACACTTCTCAGAATGATTGACGATAGAGTTGTTTGATGAACCTTGTGTGCGGATGTGTTCATTGTACATCCCTACAACCCTAACAGTTTATGGGTGGTATTATTATTAATAATATTATTATTATAGAACACATCATTGAAAAATATCAATACGTATCTGTTTGTTTCCACGCTGAGCGTGCAGATAATACAAATATCGATACCTATCTGTTTGTTTCCACGCTGAGCGTGCAGATAATAGAAATATCAATACCTATCTGTTTGTTCCCACGCTGAGCGTGCAGATAATACAAATATCGATACCTATCTGTTTGTTCCCACGCTCAGCGTGCAGATAATACAAATATCGATACCTATCTGTTTGTTCCCACGCTGAGCGTGCAGATAATACAAATATCGATACCTATCTGTTGTTCCAACGCTGAGCGTGCAGATAATACAAATATCGATACCTATCTGTTTGTTCCCCCGATTAGCGTGCAGATAATACAAATATCAATACCTATCTGTTTGTTCCCCCGATTAGCGTGCAGATAATACAAATATCGATACATATCTGTTTGTTCCCCCGATTAACATACATATGACAAGAAAGGAAATGTTTGATGTCTTGTTTGCCTTATCCATTAAGTGGTGCCAACTCTTCTTCAAAAAACGTACTTTAAGTTTCTATAATTTCGTTAATATCTGGGAGGAAATATAAACAGTTCTAGAGATTGTTCAATTGAGATTATAAGAAGACTGGCAATTGCAACACTCAAATTAACACATATGAGAAAGATGTGGCAAGGTAGTAATAATGACACTAAAATAATCCTTTTAAGAACATGTGTTTTCACAGTGACAAGATATGTTTGCGAGACTTTGACTTTAAACAAGACAATGGCCAAACGAATAAATTCATTCGAAATGAAGTGCTACAGAAATATCATACAATTACCATGAACAGTGATAAGGAAGAAAATTGGAATTTTGAAACTGCTGAAACTAAATGGAAGGTGTGGCTTCTATACACCATCATTAGAAGGAAGTTACAGTATTTTATTTACTTAATGAGACATGATGGTATCGAAAGGACAATCCTGGAAGGTAGAGAAGAAGAGGAAGATCAAAATGATGATGGACCAACGACATCTAAGAATGTATGAAATGTATATGGCTAATGCAGGCCTGCTTCCCCTGAACAGAGAGGTGTTTAGAGTACACACGACGAAGACAAAATTCTGGAAAGATTATGTGCCTTGGTGTATATTTTCGTTTTAATTCAAAGACGAAATAAAAACTGCATTTTCACCAAGAAAAACTGATTTTCAACAATACTAGTCGAGAACAACCAGATCATATATTAAATTTCAAACCCACTAGATATTGTTATTGAATATCGTTTGTATCAATTTTAATAAACTAGAAGTCATTCATTTATCTTTGATGTCAATTTTATTTAATTTGGGGAATTAACAGACAAGCACCAAGATAATTCACCATTTCTATTTACACAATGTTTGTATGTACTACAGAATTCCGAAGAGTCTTCACAGATATGTCGAACATTTTAATTTCTGTATACACTAGCAACTAATAAAAACCGCATCGGAAACGTGATTTGATTTCGCGTTTGAAATGTTTATGTACGTCGGTGATTCTTCAAACTAAAACTCCTGCATGTTCGTGATGAAGTTTCTGCAGTCTCACTTTTTTGTTGATGTGGTGTTTCTTTCGCATTTTTCGTGCTTTCGTACATAACAAATTAAAAGATTCTGAATCTATTAAGAATCAAAACAGGTTGAAATGCAGCATGCGCATTAATACATTTTAGGCGAGTAAAAAACATTATCTGGTTTTTATTGGAAGAAGCTCTGTTACAATTTATTTTGAGCATCAACTGGCGTCACGAGAGCGATGGCAAGTTCTTGGTATATTTCTCAGGGAGATGACGACCAGAGAAAATATTGGACATTTACAATGTGCGCAGTCCATAATAGTAAGCCTGCACCAACGATTCCTGGAGACCAGGTAACACCAATGACCTCGCCAGATCTGGTCAACATTGTCCAACATCACTTGCCAAATATCATCATATTGTACTAATGCATTTGCGTAACCGCTTCCAAACAGCAACTCAGCAACTCACACACGGAGCTTATTATTGTAACCGCTTCCAAACAGCAACTCATACAGCAACTCATACAGCAACTCAGACAGCAATTCACACACGGAGCTTATTATCACAAACGCTGTACAAAGGAGACTTCATTCCCCTTACTTGAACAAAAGAGGCCCTACCATTAGATCTACCCTTACTAGACGCCACATAACCAACAATCTGGTTTGACTTACTAGACGCCAAATAACCAACAATCTGGTTTGACTTACTAGACGCCACATAACGAACAATCTGGCTTGACTTACTAGACGCCACATAACCAACAATCTGGTTTGACTTACTAGACGCCACATAACCAACAATCTGGCTTGACTTACTCGACGCCACATAACCAACAATCTGGCTTGACTTACTAGACGCCACATAACCAACAATCTGGTTTGACTTACTAGACGCCACATAACCAACAATCTGGTTTGACTTACTAGACGCCACATAACCAATAACCTGGCTTCGTCCATAAAATTTTCAGCAGCCATATTTTAAAAAAAAACACTGCAGATTAGATTCAGCAGATGATTTATGAATGTGAATTTTTAAAATTTCGTTTCATTTAAGTTGGATTCAACACGTGCGGTGACTCATGTACAAAATATACTAATGCGTTTTAGTGGTTGCTAGTATATTTAAATTGTTTACTTAGGTAATATTTTAACATACATTCAAGAGCACTATCATCATGTGTAACATGTAGAGGAAATAGCGATCAATATTCTCAGTAATTGCAATAATGTAGATGGCTGTATGTATCTCTGTACAGCATGTGTATTGTAGAGCGGTTAAAATGATGATTGTATTTTTTTTATTAAAAGTATTGTGTATATTACGGATTACAGCGTTTACCGAATAGTTAGTACTGTACAATTTGTGCTCTTCAAATTGAAAACACACACAAAAAGTCATCAGCAAAAAATATAAAGTCATCTACGCCTAACCAACACATTTTATGAAACCCCCGTGTACACATTTTATGAAACCTCCGTGTACACATTTTCAAAGTTATGTAATTTTTTTTTAAAAAGCGTATATCGTGATTTATATTACATATTCAATACACATTTATGTAATAATATCATTTGTGTTATAAATTATGTTATGGTAATAATGCTTTTAACGTAGGAATATTATTTCATATGTAAACAAATTACGTCCGATTTCTATATGTAATTATTGAGCTTTCATTTCTTTCATATTAGCCATGCCTATATTTCAAATGTTTTAACAATTCTGCGCCGATCCTAAATGTTTAATGATTTGTGACGACACTCTACCACAAGTGGTTTTCACAATCTTCCAGACTACCGACAGATAGATGCCACAAATGGCCATGATACATAGACATAACGGTTATAAAGCCAGAGGTAGACCATATAAAAGATGGATCACAAAAATCAAAGAAGCCACAGGAACAAGCGTACAAACAGTGTACAAGAAGGCCACTTCCAGAGATCTCTTCCACGCCTGACGCCGCAAGACAAAAAGGGTCACAGCTTATAGATAGAAAGACTCTACCAATGTATTCATAGTTACAAAATGGCTGCTGTAATCAGCCGTTGATCGATAGATTTGTTTTTACTGCAAAAATGTGTGTTTCCAAATACAAAGATATAACCAGGAATATACTGTGATGTTAACCTACTACACTACGGAAAGAATATGCTTGTACTGCACTGTTAACAAAAGCAGATTGAGTTGGTGCGCAAATAATAAAGATATGATTGCGTTTAGTTTATAATGCCAGGGAAATAATCAATAATGTATGATTGAAGCCTTGAGAAAGTCGAGTTTAAATGTAGCTACATTTATTTTTTGCTGCCGGGATATGTGGGTGTTCGAGGAAATTAAATAGAAGATCAACTGGCGTCATGCGCGATTATGACTAATGACGATGGGGCAATGGATCTAGCTGGCATTTTGAATTCCATAGGACATATAGCACGCGAGAGTTAGACTAGTGTGGATGATGATTCATTTACAATGTCCAGGATTAAAGATCAGGGTTTGAAATGCGGTGTTGCTAGAAGTGAACATTTTAGAGGGCGCAGAAGAATAATGGTCAACCAGCACAGGACCGGTACTATCAGCAGAAATGGTGGATACACTAAAGGAGAGAACGGAGCAACTATGGACATGTCGAGTTTGCCGTGATGATGATCCGACGACAAACTAACTAATGTATGCCCGGCTGCCAAGAAAGAAACTGGTTTTTTTTCACAATAGAAAATTTCGAAATTGAGAATTTCAGAATTGAAAATTTCAATAGAAAATTTCACAAAAACCTCAATTCCACTAAGAGAAATTGAGGTAACCGGACAAAATATTCCCAGACAAATTATAACGGACAAAATGTGCCCAGACAAAATATCACAAGACAAAATATTCCAAAGACAAAATATTCCAGACAAAATATTCCCAAACAAAATATACCAGACAAAATATTCCAGACAAAATATTCCCAGATAAAATATACCGGACAAAGTATTCCAGACAAAAATATACCGGACAAAATATTCCAGACAAAATATTCCAGACAAATTATACCAGACAAAATATTCCAGACAAAATATACCAGACAAAATATTCCAGAGAAAATGTTCCCAGACAAATACTCCCAGACAAAATATACCAGAATATACCGGACAAAATATTGCAGACAAAATATCCCTACATAGCCAACAATGAGGAAAAACGTTATAGTAATAGTAACATAGAAAAATTGGTGAAGTAATTTATGATAATCTCCTAAGAGATATGACACGTTTTATGCAAACATAAGATGTAAACATAGTATGACATCTTGTATACAAACATACTGTGGAGAGATATGGAGTGACTAAGGCTGTCCTTTATTGTTCAAATTATTGTGTTTCCACAAACTAGAAAAGTAAAATAACAAACATAGGCTGGACTCAGGCATTCAATCAACTGTATACGATCCATGCATTTGAGGATGGTGAAATAATTTCATGTATATATGCAATCTTGTCTGGTCGTAGTTAAGCAATGTACCGTCGCCTGCTTCAGCATATCATAGAACTGGGAAGTAATGGAAATTCAGCTCCATCTTCAATAGTTCCTGATTTCGAATTAGCTGCAATTAAAGCTTTTGAATGTCCATTTCCATGAGCTTAAGTATCAGGATGTTATTTTCACTTTAAACAGAAGGTTTGACGAAAACTACAGTCTCAGTGTAAAACAGCGCTGCACATCTCTGATGAAAATTATTCAGTCAAAGTCAGACAACTGATGGCTTTGGCTTTCGTACCAGAAACAGATGTCATTACTGTTTTCGAACAACTCACCAATATTGATATTTTCTCAGATCTGGATTTCCTCATGGATTACTTCGAAGATTTCTACATTGGACGGATTCGCAGTGATCGCCGTTCGCAGACTCGATTTCCAGTGAGCCTTTAGAATCAACACAATCGTATCATGAATAAACTGCCAAGAAGCAACAACGCGGTTGAAGGTTGGCACAATGCATTTAATTTAATTGTAAATAATATCTCATTCAACTGCAGCAAGACTTGCCCAAAATTTACAGCAACAACAACATACATCTGCACTTTTGAGAAATCAGATTGCCACCGATCAACTAACAAAGAAAAAAAAGTTTGCCAATGTGTCGATGATGCTATTAAAACAATGGTTGAACGATATAATCCTGCAGAACCTATCAACTTCTTGAAAAACATAGCACATATTTTGAACATTAATGTTATATTAATATTGTTAATGAACATTAACTCAATTAAAGAACTTAATTTCGTGTCTATCATTTATGAGACAATTCATATCATTTGAAGATTTTATTATAATTATTTACTAGCTATATTGTTCATTAGTGTTTATTACAGTTTGTATGAAATATTTAATATATTACCTTTGCATTTAGTCCTGGGGATACATTTTTCTGGAATATTTTGTCTGGAATATTTTGTCTGGTATATTTTGTCTGGAATATTTTGTCCGGTATATTTTGTCTAGGAATATTTTGTCTGGACTATTTTCTCCGGTATATTTTGTCTGGGAATATTTTGCCCTGAGAATATTTTGTCTTGTGATATTTTGTCTGGGTATATTTTGTCTAGGGATATTTTGTCTTGGGAATATTTTGTCCGGAATATTTTTTGTCTGGGAATATTTTGTCATGGAACCGAAATTGATATTCAATAAAACTAGTCAACAAAATGAGATCATATATTAAATGTCAAATCCACTAGACATTGTTATTGACTATCAGCTGTATCATTTTTCATAAACCGGAAGTCATTCATTTATCTTTGATGTTAATTTTATTTGATTTGGGGAAATTAACAGACAAGTACCAAATAATACATCATTTCTATTTACACACTGTTTGTATGTGTTACATAATGGATCAAATCAGGTGTGTGGAATATTTACATCTATTTATATTCGAATTGTATACTTCGATGTTTTTAGCATATACCCAGATACATTATCATCATGTGTAGCATATAGCGGGATTAGGGTTCAATGTTCTCTGTAACCCCAATAAATTCAATAATTGTAAATATCTCATTACATCATTAACCGTGCAGAACAGTTAGAATAATAATTGATTAACCGTGCAGAACAGCTAGATTGATAATTGATTTTTTATTAAAATCATTTCTTTATATTAATGAAGCCATCGTTTTTTCGAACAGTTAATACTGTACACATTTCGTGCTTGAAATAAAAGAACGCACAGACAACAGAACAATATGACATCATCTACGCTTAACCATCACATTCTATGGAATCTCGCGTACACATTTTTAAAGTTTGGGTATTATTTTATAATCATATACCATGTGTGGTATTAAATGCTAAATGCATATTCATGTAAAATATCATATATGTTGTAAATTGGTTCATATTATAGATAATTATAAACTTAGCATTCACATTTCATTTGTATGGAAATTACGTCTGATCTGTGCATGTAATTATGAAGTAGTTTTTCAGAATGTACTTGAGTTTGTGAATGTGTGTATTAAACCAGCTTACAATCACACCAATAATCGGTGACAGTCGTGATTGTTTCCAGTCAAATTTTGAGTAAAATGTTGTTGTCTGAACAAAAGAACAAATGCGTGGGGAAGAGATTGAACAGATAAATAGACAATAAAGATAAGGTATGTATCTACTTCAGCGTCACAGAGCTGGGCATAATTTGTCTGATTGACTAACCTACGTGACAGAAATCACAAACAGCTGTAACAATTGATACGTAGGCGAGTATAGAAGATATCAGTTTAAAATATCCATAGTTCTCTGTTTATACCTCCAGAATAACTTATAGATGATAACTAAAGAGAATGGCAAATGTCTGATTTGCTTTATCTAGTGAGAGGGGGCAATTGTTTTCAAAAAAATTACTGGAACTTTCTATATTTAAATAGTCATGATCCTTAATTTAAAGACCAAAAAAATGTAATTCCACCAAGAGAAAATTGAATATCAGCCACTCTATCATGTGTAACAAACTAGAACAAATTTAATATCACCCACTGTATCATGTGTAACAAACTAGAACAAATTGAACATCAGCCACTGTATCATGTGTAACAAATAGGACAAATTGTATATCAGCCACTGTATCATGTGTAACAAACTAGAACAAATTGAATATCAGCCACTGTATCATGTGTAACAAACTAGAACAAATTTAATATCACCCACTGTATCATGTGTAACAAACTAGAACAAATTGAACATCAGCCACTGTATCATGTGTAACAAATAGGACAAATTGTATATCAGCCACTGTATCATGTGTAACAAACTAGAAGTCATTTACTTTCCCTTTCATCTAAATTGTATTTTATTTGTGGGAATTAACAGACGAGTACCACACTATTTCATCATTTCTATTTACACAATTTTTCTGTGTATTACAGGATGACGGAGATGATCCACAACCGGTATGTCGAGCATTATCTTATGTTTAAATTCTAAGTTTATACTCACATCGATTTTTAAACTTATATTCATGACAATCATCATCATGTGTAACGTTTAGTTGAATTAGCCATCAATATTATCTGTTTTAACTAAACTGACTAGACGTAATTGAATACCAGCAAAGCATGGTTGCTGTAGATCTGTTAGAGTGACAGTATTTTGTTAACCCATCTTTTCACGATTAGTTTATAATGTACATTTTACTGTCTTCAAATTAAAAACACACACAAATGACAATATAAAAATATTACGTTATCTACGCTGAACCAACAAATTCTCTAGAATCTTCGACACATTTTCAAAGTTGGGTAATATTTTAGAATATTATCCTGTGATTGGTGTTACATGATAATAGTAATACACGTTCATGTAATGTATCTGTTACAAATTGTGTCATAATAGTAATGATTTTAACCTACTGATATTTCATTTGTTTACACATTACGTCTGATTTTTTGTTTGTTAAAAAATAGTTTTCTTTCACATTTTAATTAATTTTTTTCAATATTTTTAACCATTTGTGATCAGTCCAATTTTGGTAACTAGCGATTTTTCAGAAATACTTAAGTTCAATAGGTTGTTTTTGCTTTCTGAAAGAAGCATTACTGTGTGGCTTGGAAGAAGGAAGGATACCTCGAGAAGCACTGTACTTATCTATACACAGGGATGGACATAAATTTTCTGAATCAGTACAAATACAAAACACAATTCAGTAATATCCGCCAAAAAAATTGACAAATAGTCGTACATAAATACATATCACTTATATGTTATTGTTACTTGTATGTTTATCCGCACGTAGAAAATTCATATGATAATCCAATGACGTGACTGCCATCTGGTTTTCTATATCTACCTAATGTTATCTAATAGTTTTCTATATCTACCTAATGTTATCTAATAGTATTTTTCAAAGTGCATTTCGGATTTACATCTTTTGCATGTTCATAAGCCTTAGCGCATGTAGAATAAATAAAATACATGCGAGTAAAATGCGTCCAAGTCTATCGTGAGTATATTTCTGTAAAATACACGTCATTGCATGTTGTAAAAACAATTCCTACTCTGAATATTATTATGTAATTATTGTATGTGACTATTCTGCTACACGCTATAAAAACACCCGCTAATTCTAATGTTACCCATTCATCTTAAACTGTGCCCAACTGCTAGTAACTCTTTTGACGAATAATAAATGCGTGATTGTGATCTTTATTGTTATTATGATTATGATTATTATTAGTATTATTATTTTATTTTCTTGTTATACCCCTTTATGCATTGCGGCGTCTGAAGTAGAGGTGTTCTCTGGAGACGGCATTTTAGTGTGTTTCATATATGTTTGTTTTCGTTGACTTTGTATTTCTTTAATCCATCGATTTTATGCTCTGCTCCTGGCTTTGTATCCATCGTGTCTGTATAGTCATGAATTTTGAGGGGGCACTGTCTGTTGGAAGTATGGATGCATGTGAAAAATACTTAACCTGTTTACGTAGACATGTCATTGCGGTTGTGACAATTTTTTCCGTGTGTTAATGTCCACGTTTGACATGGTAGCATAATGATGGTATGATGATATTTTTATATATTGCAGTTTTAATGTTTATCATTATTATTAAACGCATTTTTTTAGATTTAAAAATCCACCAGTCTGTTCTTTATATAGAACACACCAAAAAGCAGAAACATAAATTATTATATCATCTGTGTCAGTTTTCGTAAACCAAAAGTCATTCATGTACATTTAAACTCAGTTTTATTTTATTTTGGGGAATTAAAAGACATGTACCAAATGATTTCATCATTTCTATTTACACAATTTTTCTGTGTATTACAGGATGACGGAGATGATCCAGAACCGGTATGTGGAACATTTTCTCTTGTTTATATTCTAAGTTTATAATCACATCGATTATGTTTATATTCTAAATTTATACTCACATCATTTTAAAACATATATTCATGACAATCATAATGATGTGTAACGTGTAGTTGAATTAGCCATCAATTGTGTCTGTTGTGAGTAAAATAACTTGAAGTAATTGGATATCAGTACATCATGGTTGATGTGCATTTGTTAGAATGATTTTTTTTCTAAAAGATTTTCTTTATATAGTTATTATACCCATCTTTTCCCGAAAAGTTAATAATGTACACTTTACTCTCTTGAAATAAACACACACACAAATGACAACATAAAAATATTACGCTTAGCCATCGCATTCTATGGAACCTTTGTGTAAAAATTCTTGAGACTAACGGGAATTGAACCAGTCCGTTCAACGCACCAAATCGCCTAGCAACTATTGAACACGCGTTCTTCCGTACTTGACTAACCCCATCTCCAAATAAAAGATGCGATTTCGTCAAGCCATTCAAATCGTGCACACAAAGTCACCAGAACGGACCGAATAAGACAATGACTATTACAACAACAACAAACATCCCGTACTATATATTTTGAACAGACTGGTTAGTCCCGTTAGTCTCAAGAATTTTTAAAATTGTCCTCTGGCATCCTACTTAAATTTACTTGTATAAATAATTATTTGAAGCAAAATTGTATTGTCTATATATGTTATCCATGTTTACAAGAAGACCTATCGGCATTTGTATAACTAATACGGATATTATGTTATGTGTTTGTTGTTACTGAGGATATTTCAATACCTGTACGGGATGTTTGTTGTTGTTGTAATAGTCCTTGTCTCAATCGGTCCGTTCTGGTGACTTTTGCATGTTCATAAGCCTTAGCGCATGTAGAATAAATAAAATACATGCGAGTAAAATGCGTCCAAGTCTATCGTGAGTATATTTCTGTAAAATACACGTCATTGCATGTTGTAAAAACAATTCCTACTCTGAATATTATTATGTAATTATTGTATGTGACTATTCTGCTACACTTTTGACGAAATCGCATTTTTTTTTGGGGGGGGGGGGGGGGGAGATGCAGTTAGTAAAGTACGAAAGAACGCGTGTTCAATAGTTGCTAGGCGATGTGGTGCCGTTGATAATTTATTTGGTTCAATTTGGACAGGTTCAATTCCCGTTAGTCTCAATATTTTTTTTTAATTGTCCTCTGGCTTCCTACTTAAATTTACTTGTATGAACATATGTGTACATAATTTCAAAGTTGGGTAATATTTTAGAATATTATATATACATATTAAATACACATCCATGTAATAGTATTGTATCTGTTTCAAATTGTGTCATTATTTTAATACTTTAATTTACTGATATTTCATTTATAAAAAAAAAAATAACGCTTATTTTTGTTTGTATTATAAATTTTTATTTCATAATTTAATTAATGTTCAATATTTTAACCATATTGCGATCTGCCCAATTTTGGTAGCTAGTGATTTTTCAGAAATATTGAAGTTCAATAGGTTTTTGTTGCTTCCTGACTGAAGCATTACTGGGAGGCTTGTAAAAGGGAATGATATTAGACCATCCACGATAATCACTATACTTACCCTCACAGTGATGGGCATAATTTTTCTGAATGAGTACACAAACAAAACACAATTCAGCAATATCTACAAACAATAGACATATTAATCAATAAACCCGTAACCCTTTAGTATCAGGCAACATATCTATATCTGTAAGTATGTCTCCTGAATAAAACTCACAGACTTTTGCAGTTCATACAGTGGCCTCTATAGCTTTGATTCCATTGTTGTTTCCTATGGTAAATATGTCTGCCTCAGCGTTTCATACTCCGAACAATCTTGAAGTATATGGTTAGCACTCTGGTCCTGCCTGCCCACATGTGCACATGGCCGTGTTGCAAATCTTGAACTTTGTGTACATGTGATTGTTGTGTCTTTTGTGTCCTTTTCTTAGGCGTAGAATTACAACTTGTTCTGATCTATTTAGAATGTACATTAAAGATTGTAATGTGTTCTTTAGATCGCTAGTGCTAAGTATACTTTAATAAGATATGAAAGCTAAACAATCAAAATAGATACGAAAAAAAGATTTAGGCTTTTGAATACAAGTGCAACGGAGTTCATTAAAAATTAATTATATAGAACACAAGAGAAATATGTTCGTACGAAAGTAAATAAACAGACTTGCAGGTTACCAGGAACAACTGTTTCAAGTGGTGAAACGACATAATGTCTATGTGCAGAAAACCCAATACAATCAAAATGAAGATAAATTATCAACTACTTAAACAAGGGCAGGAGTTTAAAATCTCTCGGAAGCATTTTTACAGCCGACAGAGAAATGGACAGAGAGCTCGAGACATGAATTCAAAAAGCCAACTACGTAAATTATGAACTTACACCAATTTTTAAACATACATCTATCCCGATAAAACCAAACGGCAAATCATAAATCTAATATTCATCCTAACATTATTTTTTCAATGTCAGACTGGACACTATCTAAAGAACATGATAGAAAGCTTGTTACGTGTGAAATGAGATGTCTAAGAAAAGCAGCAAACAGAACAAGAAGAGATCATGTGAGAATTGAAGAGATTACAAGAACTGTTGGAACAAAATCAGTGGTCAAGCGAATACAAAAACAGAGACAGGAAATGGTTCGGCTACGTAATGAGAATTAACCCTTATGGTTAGCGGCACGAGCATACAATATGAAAATGGAAGGAGCAAGATACAAAGGAAGATCACAAAAGGTGGATTGAAGGAGTTACCAACATTCCGACAAGTAACAGTATCACTGCATATCAATTGAGCAAACGTGCAATAGCCCTAAACAGATCGTCATTCAATTTCTGCGAAGCCTCACAGCAAAAGCAGAGAAAAGACAATGTACACCGACAGATAGACAGACACATAAATAGATAGACAGGCAGGAAGATAGATAGATAGATAGATATATAGAAAGATAGACAGACAGACGACGGGCGGATGGTTGGACGGATGGAACGACAGAATGATAGATAGTAACGATGCACACGTGTTTGGTTTGGACATATAAAAATACACGAGTCACTAATGTGCAAGACAGTCGGGGGTTGAAGGAGAAGAGATGGTAAACGAAAATTCTGAATTGACAACATCAGGGAATGGGCATTAGTGTTCAGAACTCATTAGAATAGTTGAGAACTTATGTGTTTTTGGAAACGTTTATACTTATGTCTCTAGTGTGGGTCGCCTACGACCGTCACTATTTATATCTCCAGTGTGGAGCCCCTACAACCCTGACTGCTTTTGTCTCTAATGTGGCTCCCCTACCACCTTACAGGTTATATCTCAAGTGTGGCATCCCTATGACCCTGATTGGTTATGTCTCCACCAATCCCCACCCCTCACCTTACGACCCTGGCTGGTTATGTCTCTTGTATAGTACTTATACGACCCTGACTGGTTATTTCTCTTGTATAGCAATCCTACGACCCTGACTAGTTGTTTCTCTTGTATAGCACCCCTACGACCTTGACTGGTTATTTCTCTTGTATAGCACCCCTACGACCCTGACTGGTTATTTCTCTTGTATAGCACCCCTACGACCCTGACTGGTTATTTTTCTTGTATAGCACCCCTACGACCCTGACTCGTTATTTCTCTTGTATAGCACCCCTACGACCCTGACTGGTTATTTTTCTTGTATAGCACCCCTACGACCCTGACTGGTTATTTCTCTTGTATAGCACCCCTACGACCCTGACTGGTTATTTCTCTTGTATAGCACCCCTACGACCCTGACTGGTTATTTCTTTTGTATAGCATTCCTACGACCCTGACCTATTATGATACGTATTATTATTATTATTACTTTTTAATTATTTTTCTGTACTCCCCTTTATGCCTTTCAGCGTGAGTGTGATAGTAGAGATTTCTGGAGATGGCTATTTCTGCGCTTCATATGACTTGACTTGTATTTCTGGAACACATCTATAGCCTAGGCTGCATCTGGCTCTGTAGCAATCGTTTCTGTATTGCAATGATTTTATCAGAAGTACTATTTGATGGTAGTCTGGAAGCATGTTATAGCAATGATTTTATCAGAAGTACTATTTGATGGTAGTCTGAAAGCATGTTATAGCAATGATTTTATCAGAAGTACTATTTGATGGTAGTCTGTAAGCATGTTAGTCTACTGGTGTACTCATTTCGGATTCTTTCTTATTGTTACTTCGACAATTCTACGTAGACAAGTCATTTCTGTATTAGTATTATATGTAGTCTCAATTTAAATTGTTGTTTGTTTCGATAATTCTCAAACTCCCGCTGGATCTCTCTTGTTACAGAACAATAGTCCTGTTAGATTTCGGCAGGACGTAGTCCAGAGTATGAGAGTGCGTTATGCCAACGTTTAAATTGCGCTAGTGTCTCGATAAATCTGTCTTCGGCGATTTAATTTAATTTAATTCAGTGTAAATTAATCAACAAGTGTTATAGTAAGCCATATAATTCCCATATAAACAATGTTGTTTGTATGTTTTTTCAGGGTGACGTCGATGTGGAACAGGTATGTTCAGCATTCTCACATATTGATATTCTGATTATATACTAAGATATTTTAAACATATATATTCATCATCATCATGTGTAATATGTAGCACAATAAGCAATCAGCGCTCTCTCTCTCTCTCTCTCTCTTTATCTCTGTAACCACAAGAATTTTAAATACTTCTAAGTACTTGAGTACATCAAGATTGTTGTAGAACAGTTTTAAGTACTTGCGTACAGCAAGATTGTTGTAGAACAGTTTTAAGTACTTGCGTACAGCAAGATTGTTGTAGAACAGTTTTAAATACTCAGTACAACAAGATTGTTGTAGAACAGTTTTAAGTACTTGCGTACAGCAAGATTGTTGTAGAACAGTTTTAAGTACTTGCGTACAGCAAGATTGTTGTAGAACAGTTTTAAGTACTTGCGTACAGCAAGATTGTTGTAGAACAGTTTTAAATACTCAGTACAACAAGATTGTTGTAGAACAGTTGTAAGTACTTGCGTACAGCAAGATTGTTGTAGAACAGTTTTAAATACTCAGTACAACAAGATTGTTGTAGAACAGTTTTAAGTACTTGCGTACAGCAAGATTGTTGTAGAACAGTATTAAGTACTTTAGTACAGTAATCTTGCTGTAGAACAGTTGTAAGTACTTGAGTACAGTAATCTTGCTGTAGAACAGTTGTAAGTACTTGAGTACGTTTTTTTCCAACTTTTCTACAAAACCTATGATGCGGGTGTGAAGTGTTAAAATGGTATTTTTTTGGACATGTATAAGTTGGCAATGATTGGTATGAATACTTAACAGTTGTTGACAAAAGGGGGTCAAATCTTCATAAAACATTATTGAGCTAATTTTTGAATAGCTCCTTATAGAGATACTAATTACGATTATATCTGTTTAATTATCTCTGAATTTATGAGACTTCACTTGTAATTACTTTTCACATTCTTCTCAGTCACATTATTGATATTAATACAGACATGCAGTTTTACTCACAGATTATTAACGAAGTAACATATGAATGTATTTTATCACCAAGTCTATTTAACATATAGTGACCGTTTGGCAACGGGGATCTGAACTTCTAGATCAGGAGCAAAGAATAGGGTCACTTTCTTATTTCTATGCATGTCATAGAAAACTACTAAGGAAAGTTGGAAGATAGGCTAACATCCTGATAACTAGAAACAGTCATTGTCACATCTTGCTTCAATTTCTTGAACTTTGATCTATTATAATCAAATAATCTCCATTTATAATCAAATAATCTCCATTTATAATCAAATAATCTCCATTGTTATAATCAAATAATCTCCATTGATGACAAAGATATGCAGGGCATCTGATATTGCAACTTTGTCCTGTTGTAGCATACTCCCTAGGTGACGGGAAATGTTAGATATTGCAACTTTGTCCTGTTGTAGCAGACTCCCTAGTTGACGGGGAATGTTAGATATTGTAACTTTGTCCTGTTGTAGCAGACTCCCTAGGTGACGGGAAATGTTAGATATTTCAACTTTGTCCTGTTGTAGCAGACTCACTAGGTGACGGGAAATGTTAGATATTGAAACTTTGTCCTGTTGTAGCAGACTCCCTAGTTGACGGGGAATGTTAGATATTGTAACTTTGTCCTGTTGTAGCAGACTCCCTAGGTGACGGGGAATGTTAGATGTGCCATAATTGCGGGTCGGTCAATAAAATCTAACGCAAGAATGATGAGATAGTTGGTCCGGATGTGTGATGCTGGCACACTGGAATGCCTTCCTTCAGGGACTAAATATGTATCAATAGCTCCCCCCCCCTCAAACAGATATGCCTTTGAGACAACCATGTGTGAGTCTAGGTGTCGCCTCAGTAACACAACTGAGAAGAACCTGTGTTCTATGTTCTGTAAAGAACTTCCAGTTCCCAGCTAAAGAGATTATTTCAGAATCATCATTTCACGTCTGCACATATAAACATTGGTTAACTCATAGAAGGAATGCCAGGACTAAGATTAATGAGACAATAATCAACACAAAATTACAATATTCAAATGAGACAATAATCAACACAAAATTACAATATTCAAATGACCGCGTCCATGAGAAGTTGAACAGGAGTTACAAAAGCTAATAGATCAAGCAGAAAATCCAAGTAGTGATCATACAGAACGATGTGAAAAAATAGTAAACATAAAATTATGTGGAGAGATAAACATAAAATTATGTGGAGAGATAAACATAAAATTATGTGGAGAGATAAACATAAAAATATGTGGAGAGATAAACATAAAAATATGTGGAGAGATAAACATAAAAATATGTGGAGAGATAAACATAAAAATATGTGGAGAGATATACATAAAAATATGTGGAGAGATATACATAAAATTATGTGGAGAGATAAACATAAAAATATGTGGAGAGATAAACATAAAATTATGTGGAGAGATAAACATAAAAATATGTGGAGAGATAAACATAAAAATATGTGGAGAGATAAACATAAAAATATGTGGAGAGATAAACATAAAAACATGTGGAGAGATAAACATAAAAATATGTGGAGAGATAAACATAAAAATATTTGGAGAGATAAACATAAAAATATGTGGAGAGATAAACATAAAAACATGTGGAGAGATAAACATAAAAACATGTGGAGAGATAAACATAAAAATATGTGGAGAGATAAACATAAAAATATTTGGAGAGATAAACATAAAAATATGTGGAGAGATAAACATAAAAATATGTGGAGAGATAAACATAAAAATATGTGGAGAGATATACATAAAATTATGTGGAGAGATAAACATAAAAATATGTGGAGAGATAAACATAAAATTATGTGGAGAGATAAACATAAAAATATGTGGAGAGATAAACATAAAAATATGTGGAGAGATAAACATAAAAATATGTGGAGAGATAAACATAAAAATATGTGGAGAGATAAACATAAAAACATGTGGAGAGATAAACATAAAAATATGTGGAGAGATAAACATAAAAATATTTGGAGAGATAAACATAAAAATATGTGGAGAGATAAACATAAAAATATGTGGAGAGATAAACATAAAAATATTTGGAGAGATAAACATAAAAATATGTGGAGAGATAAACATAAACATATTTGGAGAGATAAACATAAAAATATGTGGAGAGATAAACATAAAATTATGTGGAGAGATAAACATAAAAATATGTGGAGAGATAAACATAAAATTATGTGGAGAGATAAACATAAATATATGTGGAGAGATAAACATAAAAATATGTGGAGAGATAAACATAAAAATATGTTTAGAGATAAACATAAAATTATGTGGAGAGATAAACATAAAAATATGTGGAGAGATAAACATAAAAATATGTGGAGAGATAAACATAAAAACATGTGGAGAGATAAACATAAAAATATGTGGAGAGATAAACATAAAAATATGTGGAGAGATAAACATAAAAATATGTGGAGAGATAAACATAAAAATATTTGGAGAGATAAACATAAAAATATGTGGAGAGATAAACATAAAAATATGTGGAGAGATAAACATAAAAATATTTGGAGAGATAAACATAAAAATATGTGGAGAGATAAACATAAAAATATGTGGAGAGATTATGGAAGAAGTCGATCATTTATGTGAATTTTGGACATATATCAATGATGTTAGATGTGAAACAGAAAGTTAAATGAGGAACACGGACTTTCAATGACATTAGGAAATTACTAACACAGAATAAATCACAAACTAAATATGAAAATGGTAAAATATTACATTTACTCAATACTAATGTATGCCTAATAAACATGGATAATGAAAAAACAATTAGAAGATGGAGTTGATGCGTTTCAAATGTGGGAATATAGAAGATTAGGGGGAACTTCTTGGAAACAGAGGAGAGCGAACAAAGAGGTTGTGATAACACTGTACACGAATACAAACTATGGGGAAAAAAATAAAGTAAGATATGTTTGATATATAAAAAAACATGATATATTGTTGAAGATATTACTTGGTGGTAGAGTCGAGGGGAGGCGTGCGAGAGGTGTTAATAGATGTAAGTGAAATGAAAACATCACGAGATGACATGATAAAATCTAGGACAAACATCATCGCGTGACATATTCTTTTCAGAACGTTGTCTTTGCAATTTATGTCTTAAACCCGACTCTACCCTGTGCCAATCTGCTTGCCTCCTCCAATGATATCCTCATACAGTCTTTGATGTCATCTGTCCATCTCCTTCTAGGTCTACCTCTTCTTCTACTTCGCGGAAATATGCGTCTTTCTATGCCATTGTGTCTTTTTATATATCCGAAATATAGTGAACCACCAGTGCACACTGCATGACCATAACACACACAGAAGATGTTGGAGGTACATTGCAGTCATCATTCGATGTAGAAAGGGCACTTGATAATGATCACAATAATTACATTTAGTAGATTGATTATTTATCGTACTGTAATTGTTTTCAACTACTTACACACAGGTCCTTTCCGAAGAAGACAACGAAGGGATTGATACTCATGATCAGGACACGTTCACATCACATCCTCCAAAAGATGTAAGTTTTCTAGTTGTTATGTTCACATTTACCAAAGTTCATACGAAACATCACTGCATTCAACTTTCCCTGTAAATTACACAACTGCATGCTGTGTCACACAATGTCGCTCAAGAAATATTAATTTTTAATTTTAAAGTTGGTTCTAGTTGTAAGATGCACTATTTTAAACCGCGGACAGATTCCAACATCAGAGTTTATGATCATCAAAAATAGAGGAAGTCACTGTTCAAGTAATTCTACCAATGCGACCACCAAGGGAAAGTCACGCCTTTTTTAAAAGTTAGCAACACTCCACTCAGAAGTTTAAAACGGAGGATTGAAAGATGTCCATAAATGTACCCGTCATAGTGGTTTGGACATTTGATTTTTTAACGAGCCCAAATCGCGATCTTCTTTTTCTTCATTCCTTCTCATACTCCTGTAGATTAGCAGGATGTAGTTCAGAGATGGACAGGTTACAGTCTAGCAGAGTGCACCA
Source organism: Meghimatium bilineatum (assembly GCA_034231615.1). Classification (NCBI taxonomy): domain Eukaryota; kingdom Metazoa; phylum Mollusca; class Gastropoda; order Stylommatophora; family Philomycidae; genus Meghimatium; species Meghimatium bilineatum. Next base: position 68,446,963 of record CM067304.1, on the reverse strand, counting down.
CCAAGACAAGAGACAGGAGATGTTGGAGATACGTTGCAGCCAACCTTCGTTGCGGAGACGGCACTTGATGATGATGATGAGTTCAGAGAACAGATTACCTTGTGTGACAGTTTACAGCCTAGCTACGATAGCTATACCATTCCACAATATATATCCTACTTCAGCATGGCTTCTGGGTCACTTTGACTCTCTAGCGGATTGGAAAAAACCACTACATTCCCTAAACTTCTTCAGTCGCGTCTTTCGACATGCCTGGTAGTAAAGGTGTCCCTTATAAAATTGCTGTTAGTAAATGTGTAAATTATAACATTGCTGTTAGTAAAAGTGTCACTTATAACATTGCTGTTAGTAAAAGTGTCGATTACGACATCACTAGTAGTAAAAGTGTCCCTTACGACATTGCTGTTGGTAAAAGTGTCGAATATGATATGACTAGTAGTAAAAGTGACGCTTATAACGTGATTAGTAGTAAAAGTGACGCTTACAACGTGACTAGTAGTAAAAGTGACGCTTACAACGTGACAAGTAGTAAAAGAGTCACGTACAACATGACTAGGAGTAAAAGTATCACGACATGGCTAGTAGTAAAAGTGTCGATTATGACATCACAGGTAGTAAAAGTGTCACTTAGGTAATGACTAGTAGTACAAGTGTCGATTATTACATAAGTAGTAAAAGTTTCGATTATGACCTGACAACTACTAAAAGTGTCGCTTACAGCGTGACTAGTAGTCCAAGTGTCACTTCATGACTAATAGTAATAGTGTCGCTTACAATGTGGCTAGTAGTTCAAGTGTCACGCTATGACTAGTAGTTCAAATTTCACGTTATGACTAGTAGTAAAAGTGTCGATTATGACATGACTAGTAGTAAAAGTGTCGCTTACAGCGTGGTTAGTAGTAAAAGTGCCGATTATGACATGATTGGTAGTAAAAGTGTCGATCATTACATTACTAGTAGTTAAAGTGTAGATTATGACATGACTAGTCATGCTAAAGTCGGATGTGTCAGGCCGAAAGGCGCAGATATCGCAGCAATGCTGTAAACCATGACACAACGCATTTCGTTCTCCGGACTACATCCTGCTAATTTGCAGGAGTTTGAGAACGAACGAAGAAGAAGAAGAAGACATGACTGGTAGTAAAAGTAATCGTACTTCACTTCCAGTCGGCTCAATTCGTCTTGTCATTGGTTTCAAATGAGGTCCGACAAGAGAGTGAGGGCGACGCTTTGCACAACTCTTCCTCACTTTAATCAAAATTCCCAGTGCAAGTCATTTTCACATCCACGAAAATTCACCCGAAGGGAAAAGCTTTTCCCACTGTTTCGAGGAGCATGGAATGTACGCACACTCCTCGACAATGACTCTAACGCGGAGAGCAGCTTTAAATTCACGGATAGACCAAGATCCGTCTACAGTCGTCATTCCATGTCCGAACTGTTCAAGGACATTTACAGCTCGAATAGGGCTCATTAGCCATCTACGAACTCATAATCAAGGACATAACTAAAATTGAATTTTCAAAAGTGGATGTAACAAATGGTCATCATCACTTGTGATGGACGAACAACAAAGTAGTAAAAGTGTCGTTTATGACATGACTAGTAGTAAAAGTGTCGTTTATGACATGACTAGCAGTAAAAGTGTCGTTTATGACATGACTAGTAGTAAAAGTGTCGTTTATGACATGACTAGTAGTAAAAGTGTCAATTATGATATGACTAGTAGTAAAAGTGTCAATTATGACATGACTAGTAGTAAAAGTGTCAATTATGACATGAGTAGTAGTAAAAGTGTCGTTAATGACATGATTGATAGTAATACTACACATTCTCGATTACATGTGCAAATTGCTACTGGATAATAGGACAACACAATTTTTGTTTCTGTTGATAGGACAACACAATTCCCTCAAATGAACGAATGTTTACTTGTAGTTGTCTTCCCTACTACATAGTTGGCTGTGCAATAACTAATATTTTCTCCCTCAGGATGATTCGCGTTAACTGTGACAACCATCATTCGAGATTACAAGTTACAGGAAAATTCTGGAAATAAATATGAAGTATTGACATCAACCATTAATAATTGATAAGCAACCTTGACATACACCGTAGTTTAGAGTAATTGACATACACCGTAGTTTAGAGTAATTGACATACACCGTAGTTTAGAGTAATTGACATACGGGGTAAAAATATATAAACAAAACAACAAATGTAGACATTAAACAAAATAATGACATAAAAGTCAAATATATGATATACAGAGTACAATTAGGCGTATACATCATACTGCACTGAGACAAACACCAGCGACATCACTCTGAACTAGTTGACATCACGAACTGTAGTTTAAGGGATGGGGTGGGGTAGCGGTATGGCAGATAAGATTCACATAACATTTAAGTACAGAACATAACCATAGCCTAACATATAAATACAGAACATAACATAAATGCCGAACATAACATATGGCATTTATTGCTAAGATACAATAAAACAAACGAGGTAAAACTACCCTCTAAGAAGTTTTACCAAATTAAAGTCATAAATTGACAAGAACTAAGTTAATTTAATTTAACTTTGTTAAAATTATTTGTAAAGAAAGTACTATCCACACCCTTTTATTAAGTTGTTATCAACTGTCATGGCTGGCACACAGTTAATTGTTATCGGAAAGAATAGGTGACATTCAGAGTAAACATATTGAAATCAGTAAGAATGTGGCCTGTTTGTACTCTATACATAGACCCTAATAGAATGTGGCCTGTTTGTATATACATAGACCCTAATAGGCCTACAAATACTGGCATCGGTGAATAATAATCAACGCACATAATACAAATATTGATTTTGGTCTAGGAAAATGGAGACAGTGTAGATACTGACATTGGTCTAGAATAATGGAAACACACAATACAAATACAGACATCAGAATACATGTATTTGAAAATAATACTTCGCGGTTTAGAATTGTTTTAGTAAATTTCAAGAGAAATGCTTATAAAGAAATAAAAGAGTCAAGTTCAAATGTGTGACCTTGTCTTTTGTCATGTAAGTATCTGTGACCTTGTCTTTTGTCATGTAAGTATGTGTGACCTGTCTTTTGTCATGTAAGTATGTGTGACCTTGTCTTTTGTCATGTAAGTATGTGTGACCTGTCTTTTGTCATGTAAGTATGTGTGACCTTGTCTTTTGTCATGTAAGTATGTGTGACCTTGTCTTTTGTCATGTAAGTATGTGTGAACTTGTCTTTTGTCATGTAAGTATGTGTGAACTTGTCTTTTGTCATGTAAGTATGTGTGACCTTGTATTTTGTCATGTAAGTATGTGTGACCTTGTATTTTGTCATGTAAGTATGTGTGACCTTGTCTTTTGTCATGTAAGTATGTGTGACCTTGTCTTTTGTCATGTAAGTATGTGTGACATTGTCTTTTGTCATGTAAGTAAGTGTGAACTTGTCTTTTGTCATGTAAGTATGTGTGAACTTGTCTTTTGTCATGTAAGTATGTGTGACCTTGTCTTTTGTCATGTAAGTATGTGTGAACTTGTATTTTGTCATGTAAGTATGTGTGAACTTGTATTTTGTCATGTAAGTATGTGTGACCTTGTCTTTTGTCATGTAAGTATGTGTGACCTTGTCTTTTGTCATGTAAGTATGTGTGACCTTGTCTTTTGTCATGTAAGTATGTGTGACCTTGTCTTTTGTCATGTAAGTATGTGTGAACTTGTATTTTGTCATGTAAGTATGTGTGACCTTGTCTTTTGTCATGTAAGTATGTGTGACCTTGTCTTTTGTCATGTAAGTATGTGTGACCTTGTCTTTTGTCATGTAAGTATGTGTGAACTTGTCTTTTGTCATGTAAGTATGTGTGAACTTGTCTTTTGTCATGTACGTTTGTGTGACCTTGTCTTTTGTCATGTAAGTATGTGTGAACTTGTATTTTGTCATGTAAGTATGTGTGACCTTGTCTTTTGTCATGTAAGTATGTGTGAGAATAATGTTTGTTTAAAATCAATTAAGCCCTGGTGTCCTCAACTTTGTTTACACATTCTCTATTCCATAGACCTATGCCACAGACGATTATTATTCAATCATCTCATGTTCTTCTGTGTACGTTTTCCAGCAGATAAGCAGGATGCAGTCCGGAAAAAAAGAATGAAATTCATCATGGTTTACAGCTTAGTTGCGATATATGCGCCTTTCAGTCTGGCACATCCGATTTTAGTATATGTCTTCTTGGGCATTTCTATCATCTATTTGATGGGACAGCCTACACCAAACTATCTTATTCGTCTTTGACCTTATTGGTTACAGTGAAGATATTCTTTGCTCCCATTTGACGGCCATGAGCATATGGTTGACATTTGCATCTATCCACGCTTATGTTCTCATTCCATGTGATTCTAATCTGTCAATTCTCATTTCATGTAATTCTATCACTCAATGAAGAGATAAAAGTAATATGTACACTATCACGTGATAAAGAGATCACAGTAACATGTACACTATCACGTGATAAAGAGATCACAGTAACGTGTACTATATAACTCGAGGAAGAGGTCACAGTAACATGTACACTATCACTCAATGAGAAGATCAACATAAGTATATGAAAATTGTCTACAACCTTTGAAAACAGAGAGAGGATGGAGAAACTGAAAATTAAGATGTGCGATTACAAATATGGGTTTTTGTTTGGAATCCGCCTATCCAATTTGATTATGCCCCTTGGCAATGTTTGTCTGTTCATGTTTATCCTTTATTAATTTTAATATTAGTTGATTTATGGATTTACTTATGTAAAACATAACTAACCCTAACCCTAACCCCTAAAAATAAATATTTAAGTTAATAAAGGATAAACATATACTGACAAACACTGCAATGAGAAATAAACACATAGAGGGGGACACGGATTCCAACTTAGAATACAAATAAACAAATAGAGGGGGACACGGATTCCAACTTAGAACACACAAAAACAAATAGAGGTGGACATGGATTCCAACTTAGAACACAAATAGAGGGGGACATGGATTCCAACTTAGAACACAAATAGAGGGGGACACGGATTCCAACTTAGAACACAAATAGAGGGGGACACGGATTCCAACTTAGAACACAAATAAACAAATAGAGGTGGACATGGATTCCAACTTAGAACACAAATAGAGGGGGACATGGATTCCAACTTAGAACACAAATAAACAAATAGAGGGGCACACGGATTCCAACTTAGAACACAAATATTATTTATCATTGCAGCTTGCTCAATATCCAAACATCTATTCAAAGAACCATAACCTATGTGAGTGGAAGAGGTATTACATTCCATGTAGCAACACAGTTTTCCCATCAGTTCCTATTTGCAGTGGTGCGGACGAGTGTGAAAAAATCTGACCTGCCCAGTCTTCGATATTTTCTGTCCGTGGTTGTCCTCATCTGTTTCTTCCACATTCGACTGAAACTTTGAAGATTCTCTTTAATACGGAATCACTTCTGTATACATGTCCAAACCATACTCGTTTTCCTAGTTTTATTATTGAATATCTTTCATGGTACTTGACGTATGCTTGCTTGCCTGGGTGGTGTGTATGGAGAACGTGCTTTGCCCATTTTGCACTACTAGCCACTCACATGGTGCAAGAACAAGAGGCAGACCAAAGTTAAGATGCAAAGATGTCTGCAAAACATCTATGAATGCATTTTTCCATCACGCCCGAAGACTGCGAAAACCTGGCAGAAGATCGTCAGGCATGGAGTACTAGCCTGTATAGTGGTGCTAGGACATTTGGGAATTCAATAACAAGCTGAGCGGAATAACGAAGTTTGGGCGTAAGGAACAACAACCCAGTCATGTGACATTCCCAGACATTTTTCTGTGGTAGAGTAAATCGCTCAAAGATTGGCAGATTTAGTCATGAGAAGTCCTGCCAAGCTTTAACCACCACAACTGCAACAGATGAAAGCTTAATTCATGCCTTCTGCCAAGACGAATAAGGCCATATATAACATTGAAACTAATAATTCTTGTGAATCTGCGAGATTTTCTACACTATTTATTCCGTACATGTGTGTCTTACGCTATCTATAGTAAGTGCACAATATTCGTCTGTTGCACTTGTATTCGAAGGCTTGTACATGTCTCTCCGTGTCTGCAGTGGGCTTTCAATACTCAAAACCATACAGCATAATAGTTCGCACTACTTAGTTATAAATTATTATCTAAACTCCAAGGATTTGTCAAAGAGCATGAACCCATACACCGCAGCATCAGCAACAAACCAATCAACTTCAACACCCATGTTACTTTTTCCTATTATATTTAGTCAGGAAGTTGCCTCTGAGGTCATCTCTAGCCTTGTCTTTAATTCAGCTGTATGTCGTCTATCAGTACATTTCTACGATGCTAAATATTTTATTGAAAGTATCCATTGCTGCTTGTTTGCGACCATTCATCATGATGTTGGTGCTTGTTTGCGACCATTCATCATGATGTTGGTGCTTGTTTGCGACCATTCATCATGATGTTGGTGCTTGTTTGCGACCATTCATCATGATGTTGGTGTGTGCCTCTATGTCTCTATTGTCAGCCAAGATCTTACCCTTTTCGGTGTTGATTTCCATTCCGTACTTGCTGGTAACTTTCACCAACTGCCCTCTTAGCTCTTGTAGCACTTGTTCTGGACCAGCGATATGATAAATAATAGCGAAGCGCAAATTGCGGATACGACGACCTCCAATTTATAGAAACACTAGTGCTCGAGGGTGTCTTGTATTATGTGCTCCGGGTATATGTTGAAATATACAGGGGGCATGACACATCCTTGATGAACTCCCATATTTGTTATAAGGAACTCTTCTATGACATTATTTATTAAAACTGGCACTACTTTCTGGGAATTGTAAGTAATTTAACAATGCTGTCAAAAATAGATTGTCTCAACATAGGCCTATATATAGGACAATACCATATATATATCAATATATATATATATATATATATATATATATACCAGAGATTATCCTGACAGAAAAGGTCCAATGCTTTCGCAAAGTCGATGAAATTGTAATATCGACTACACTGATGCTGAACATGTTTTTCAATTAATATTCAGATGAAGATGCACACTACAGTGCTTCTGCTTGACCTGAAACGAGCCTTCTCTTCTGCATGATTTCCTCTGACACGTGCTTTATTCTACTTTTTCGATTATTCACAAACATCCACTGGATCTCTCTTATAGCTGGGCAATGGTCCACTAGATTTCCAACAAGATGTAGTCCAGAGAATGGAAATGCGTTGAGTCGCCGGTTTAGCTGCGCCAATGGCCCGACATATCCGTCTTCGGCAGCGTGCTTTATTCCGATCATAAGTATTGTGAGCATCGCTTTACTCTGGTGTTTTATATAGCTAGTAGTTCTATAATCGTAAACACTTTCATATTTCCTTTCTTGGAAATGGGTAGGATATTATTAGTGATTGTGTCCTCTCAAAGTGTCATTGTTTGTACTCCAAATATTCAATAAACAAAACTAAAGTGAGACAAACCGCTGGATTTAGATACCTGGGTAGAATATTAGCAGACAATGGAAAATAAGACGGAGAGATTGAGACAAGATGCCAGAAAGCAAACATAGTGACATACCAGCTATCGCCTTTACTGTTCGACCCAAAGATCATGATGGAAGTCAAGAGACAGATCATAAACAGTATGTGTATGTTATCTCCGCTATCAATGCCAGACATGGGTGCAAGTGTCTGAGATAAGCCGCAAGAGTTATTAAACTAGACAAAATGAGAAATGATGAAATCAGGAGAAGAATCAGTATAAGACCATGCAGAGAATACATCAAGAAACAACAAATAAAATGGGTTGGGCACCTTATGAGAATGAACCATAAACAACTACTGACAAGAACATTTTACATAAAATGATATGGATACAAGGCCAGAGAACGACCTAGAATAAAGTGGATAGATAACATCAAGATGACCCTGAACAAATACTGATTCATCGCAGCCAAGGCTATACATCTGGCCTAGGATTAGACAACTAAAGCTCCCAGTCACCACACCTAAGCTTAACGGCAATAGTTTCAGAAAGAATGGGGATTTACCTAAAAATTACACAAACACAATAAATACAAAAAAACATGGCGTTCGTGTATTTCTGTGTAGGTCTTTTTGATGATTAATGCGATGGCCTTTTCTGCGAATGATGAGTAGAAGTGGGGTTCTATCTACAATGTGGCTACATTTCTAGCAAAAGTGACATTCTACCAACACTGTCGCTACAGCAGTTCTAGTAAGAGTGGGATTCTATTCACAATGTGCCTACAACACTCCTATTAAGAGTGGATTTATACCAACACTGTCGCTACAACAGTTTTAGTAAGAGTGGGATTCTTCCCATAACATGGCTACATCATTCTTAGTAAGAGTGGGGTTTTATTCACAATGTGGCTAAACCATTTGTAGAAAGACTGAGGTTCTACTAAAAATGTGGCTAAACAATTCCTACTACGAAAAATCATCTTTCAGATGAGCAAAGATGACCGGGGGGGGGGGACTAACCCCTCCAAAGCCCTACCCATTTACCCAAGGGTTTGGCGAGGTCCCATTTTACTGCCATCCTATGCGACATGGTGCATGTCGAGAGGTTAGATCATTGTCAACATATCCGTGAGGTCGACGGTTTCACTCTCAGTAAGGACTGTTTTTTCTGCCAGAAGGTAAATTAAAATCTCACAATGCACATGACATGGCGACAGTATGGACAAGCATCCCTTATCACACTGTACTGATAACAAGAAAACATGCAAATGAATGTAGTCCTACTGTTTTCACCACTGATAAGGCTTTCGTACATTCTGTATCCATCCATAAACCTGTTCACATCATGGTTGTGTGGGTTCTACATTGGATGCTCAAATAGAGAATCCTCCAAAGATTTATATTCTCAGTTAGTTAAGTAAAGTAACCCATAGCATTTATTAATGCCGTAGGGGTGTGAGATGTTAGTATCTCACATTTCAGAGGCTCTGTAAATGAGGGCAGTAGCCATCTCCTCTCCCTCGCAGCTTCATGCTTTCTTGCCCACGAAACCGCTTCTTTCTAGCGACACCACATTTCAAACCAAATTCTTTTATTCTATTCATGGAACAAGAGTCATCGTCACTTATACAGTCATTTTCTCTTGAGTTTTGCTGTAGGCTGTTCAAAATGTCTGCTCGATCCATCACTCCACCAACAGTCGTAGTAGCAGCGTTTGCGGCCAACCAATCTGCTATATCATTACCCGGGACTCCTACATATTCCAGCAAAAAAAATGAAAGTCACTTTATGCATACAGGAATTCTTCACTGCATCCAGCCACTGTTCCCGCCTGAACTTTCGCAATCGATCGAGTCACTGAGTATGCAGGCATGCTCGCATATAGTCTGTGAGCAGACCCATATTCTCAGTGATGCGGGCGAGTGTGAATGAATCTTGGCCTGTCCAGTCTTTGTTATTATCTGCCAATGATTTCCTTTGGTCTCATCCATTTTCTCAATATTCAACTGTTCCATGCTACATGATTTCTGACAGAGAATCATGTCCGTATACAAAGCAGTAAATAGGTAGAAAAACAAATCATCTGAGAAGATAAAAGTGATGGGAATTATGCTTCATTACCCCAAGCATTGTTCACAGAAAAATATGGGCTTAACAATACTCAGAATTTCTCACATATTTTAGAATGTGGAAAAGGATGTTATTTATTACTGTCTATTTCTTTTCTAGAAGCAGGTGGAACAAAATAATACAGGCATGTAAAATGTGTCAGAATATGACAAACTAGTGTTTCCATAGAATGTGTTGTCTTTTCATGATGAGAGAAAAAATATATACCATAATCTGAATATAATTATATCATTACTCTCTGTAACTTAAGCCACACATTATAAACATATTTACTAATGATAATGTTACACCTACTCATGAACTGTGTTTAACTGCTAGAAAATGTTCAAACAAAAAATAAATGCTACGTAAAGAATATATTTTTTTTTTTAATTTAAAAAATAAACCTGCCATTCTGTGTCCTACACAGAACACATAAAAACACAACATGAAATTATTATGTCATTGGTAATTTTCACCTAATGCATTCTACGGAAGTCCATGAAGCATTTTACAAGCCAGTATTATTTTGTTCCACAAGAACATTTTTCTTTTAGTATTCTATTTAGAGTAATCTACCCCAGTTCACTGTACTAAACAATGAAAGTAAAACAAGACAACATTTATAAGATTACACAACAAAATATAACATTCTGTTATATAATTTACAAACTGAACAATCATTCAAACAAGCTTAATTTTCAAATCCAGCAACTCATAAAGAAAATAACAAGAGAAAAAGCAAGGTCTTGCCACTAACATTCTGTTTGAGGTATGAAAACCAAAAATCAAATTTATTGCTGCTTCCTTGTGAGTTTTCTATTTTGCTTTAATCAAAACATGTGAACATTATGTTCAAAACAAAAGACAAACATGAAAATTGGGACATATAATGTGTCAAAAAACAGACAAGATTACATTGCAGTGTAGAAATCAGGGTTGCCATATTAACCACATTAACTTCATGGCATAATTTGAGATATGTTTTTGGGAAATGTCACTAGTCCAAAATGCATTTCAGCCAAATTTCAGTAAAAAATTTTTACATATATTGTTTTAAAAAGAAATGGCTCAAAAGGTGCAGAGGGTTGATTTAATTTTACTCAGATTTTCCACAATATACTCCGATCCTTTCAATAAGCGGATTGGTGTCTGTAAGGAGTACCTCTTATAGCAAGTAATGCTATAGTTAAAAGTGATAATTAATGAATACAACAGCAACTAATGTTACTGAAACAATTGTGTCTGTCATAGCTGCTGCCAAAAAAGAACCAAGAAACACATTACAACTCATTCTCCTAGATACATTTATTGGTAGGATAGATGCTCATCTAGCGGTCTATGGGCTGATGCCGTTTGTCCCAGTGTCAGTGTGTGATATATGCATGTGTTTGTGAGCTGTTGTTTTTTTACAAATAAGGTGTTCCATTTATTTGGCCTCTGAGGGAGAAATATTTTCCTGACATCATCAAGCACTGGACATTCAGAAAAGGTGATGGTTGACAGATTTGTAGAGATGACTGGACATTCAGAAAAGGTGATGGTTGACAGATTTGTAGAGATGACTGCACAGCTGATTTCCTGGAGTGTGATGTGATTGTCTGTTCAGGTGATTGTTAAGCTGTACATGTTGTTTGTGAAGTTGTAACATGGTACTCTGGTCTTTCCTTTCCTGAAGGTTAACGTTGTCTTTGGTGTCTGGGCTGGATATAGATTCATTTATTAGAATTAGAGCTTTTAATTTATTACACTTGACCTTGTGATGTCAGGGCATGAAATGTGAGGAAAAGAATAGTAATGCTGATACATGTTGTAAGAAGCAACTAAGGATGTTTTTGAGATGGAATTTGCTGTTCTGTCCAATAGAGGGTCAAATGATCTAGAATTTATACTCAAGTTGGATGTGTCAGGCAAAACGTTGCAGATATCACAGACAATTTGGAAACTATGACAAAACAAATTGTGTTCTCCTGTTCATCTGCAGGAGTTTGAGAACAAATGCAGGAGAAGAAGAAGAAGAAGAAGAATGCTTTACACCAAAATTAAATTAATTTGATTTTCTTCCGAATTTTTTGTCTACAAATTCCAAATTTGTTAATTTTTTTGGGCCACTAGTTATATAGCATTTGATGATAAAAATCTCCAACATATTGGCAACCCTGATAGAAATGTAGACTTCCCAGTACGTTTCACTTTTCACACCCACTTGCACTGTTGGACTTTACTTGGTTTGTTGATCCAGCGTTCTATGGTTTCATGTTCTTTATCTCAGCAGTATTATGTGATATATGCATGTGTTTCTGGGCTGTTGTTTCATTCCACATAGTTCAATGTTTCATTTATCTGGCCGTGGAGGGAGAAATATTTTACATTATTTACTTGAACCTATAGTTACTATGGATGAGTTAACTAATTTTTTGTCAACAATTCCATCATCGCTAGCACATCATTGCTATCCCATCATTGCTAGCACAAGTATGTATCAACTATTCCATCATTGGTAGTACATCATTGCTATCCCATCATTGCAAGCACAAGTATGTGTCAACTATCCCATCATTGCTAGCACAAGTATGTGTCAACTATTCCAGCATTGGTAGTACATCATTGCAATCCCATCATTGCAAGCACAAGTATGTGTCAACTATCCCATCATTGCTAGCACAAGTATGTATCAACTATTCCATCATTGCAAGCACAAGTATGTGTCAACTATCCCATCATTGCTAGCACAAGTATGTATCAACTATTCCATCATTGCTAGCACAAGTATGTGTCAACTATTCCATCATTGCTAGCACAAGTATGTATCAACTATCCCATCATTGCTAGCACAAGTATGTGTCAACTATTCCATCATTGCAAGCACAAGTATGTGTCAACTATCCCATCATTGCTAGCACAAGTATGTGTCAACTATCCCATCATTGCTAGCACAAGTATGTGTCAACTATCCCATCATTGCTAGCACAAGTATGTGTCAACTATCCCATCATTGCTAGCACAAGTATGTGTCAACTATCCCATCATTGCTAGCACAAGTATGTATCAACTATCCCATCATTGCTAGCACAAGTATGTGTCAACTATCCCATCATTGCTAGCACAAGTATGTGTCAACTATCCCATCATTGCTAGCACAAGTATGTGTCAACTATCCCATCATTGCTAGCACAAGTATGTGTCAACTATCCCATCATTGCTAGCACAAGTATGTATCAACTATCCCATCATTGCTAGCACAAGTATGTGTCAACTATCCCATCATTGCTAGCACAAGTATGTATCAACTATTCCATCATTGCTAGCACAAGTATGTATCAACTATTCCATCATTGCAAGCACAAGTATGTATCAACTATTCCATCATTGCTAGCACAAGTATGTGTCAACTATTCCATCGTTGCAAGCACAAGTATGTATCAACTATTCCATCATTGCTAGCACAAGTACGCATCAACTATCACATCATTGCTAGCACAAGTATGTGTCAACTATCCCATCATTGCTAAACATTATTTTATTCTGAAATCATCAAACGCAAGTATCAGTGTTGGCATTGTACAGATCAGGTCTGTCATGGCCACGGAACCGGGTTAAACCCCACTGCATAAAATATGTGCATGCAGACTATTCAGAAAGCAATATCAAACTACTGAATGAATTTATATTCTCTAGAAAATCACTACAGCCAAAAAGTATGAGTTGATGGCTACATCCTGAATAGAATATGGAACCAATGTTCTGTAAAAGATCTCTAATTCTTGTAGAGAAGGATTCAGCACATGATGACAGTCACTGGACAAAGAATTTAGTAGTTAAAGTGTTAATTTCATCTGGGTTTTACCTTTCAGTATCAGCTGTAGGATTCATTGTAAATTGTTTTATGAGAAATTTGCCTGCAACGAGCAGTTTTATCAACAATTAGAAGGATGGTTTGCATATGTTGGGAATGTATGCATAAGTACAATATGAGAAGGAACAACCAAAGAAATGCAAGACAACAAGACAAGCCCTTAGATGTGAACTGCAGGAAAGACAATAAAGTAAATAAATGAAGATAATGAAAATAGTATTGACAAGATAGGCAAAGATGAAGTGTATATGTAAGAAACACAATAAATGTTTTTGTAGATCAACATGAACAACTCCAAGTAATGATGAAATGTCACAAACTTGTGTCTTGGCACATGATGAGGCATAGATCCCTTTCCAAGGCTGTCCTGCAGAAAACAGTTGACTTAGAGAGAAGAAGAGAAGGAATAAGGAAAATATGGATTGATAATATGAACTACTGGACAGGATTAAGTTTCTCCACACTTAAAACTCTTTATGTCCACTGAGCCGCTAATATCTACATTTTGGAGACCCACTATGCCAAAAAGCCGCTCAAATCTACATTTGAATATGAATTTACTATAGTGTACGGCATAGCAAGAAAACCGTATGGAGACAATTAATTAAACAATGCACTGAAAACCGAGATGGATTGAGAGATTTTATGTTGATGTTTCTAAAGTGAAAACCCTGAGGAGTTATGAGTGTGATGATGATGAAAGACTACATTGATGAGAATCATATAATACAGAAGCATCAAGGGTTTATTATTAAAGAAACATCATAATGCAAGAAATAGGATTTAAACCAATTCTCAGATAGCACCAACCCGCCTTACAAAGAAAATGTTGATGAGAAACAAAAATTGCTCAAAGACAGAGATTTTGTTAAAAGACTCTACGAGCACCATTTGTACATATAATGGCGTTGCATGAAAGATTATTTGTTACTTAGAATTTACTTCTTCTGTGTTCGTTTTCAAACTCCTGCATATTAGCAGGATGTAGTCCAGAGAATGGAATGCGTTGTGTCATGGTTTACAGCATTACTGCGATATCTGCGCATTTCGGCCTGACACATCCGACTTCAGCATGGCTTTGGGTCACTGACCCTATATGGGATGTGACAGTCAACTCCATCTCATAACCTCCTAAGTTGCCTTTTACGGCATGCGTGGAAGGTAAACAGTGTTGCTATTCTTTGCGCCCCTTTCGGGCCCCGTCAACACACGGGCGAGAATTTACTTAATGTATGGAATATTGCAGAAATAAATTGTGTATCACACTTCACCTGATGTTCCTCCTTCACAAACAATAATGAGCATGACATTGATAATATAAAAAAACTCACATTTGATTACTTGTTTTGATGTTGAAAGTAGTGTGATGCCAAAAATTGTGTGATGCCATAACTTGTGTGATGTCATAACTTGTGTGATGTCATAATGTGTGTGATGCCATAACTTGTGTGATGTCATAATGTGTGTGATGCCATAACTTGTGTGATGTCATAATGTGTGTGATGCCATAACTTGTGTGATGTCATAACTTGTGTGATGTCATAACTTGTGTGATGTCATAATGTGTGTGATGTCATAACTTGTGTGATGTCATAACTTGTGTGATGTCATAACTTGTGTGATGTCATAACTTGTGTGATGTCATAACTTGTGTGATGTCATAACTTGTGTGATGTCATAACTTGTGTGATGTCATAACTTGTGTGATGTCATAACTTGTGTGATGTCATAACTTGTGTGATGAAATTGCATTAAGCCTAGGGAGAGTTGGGTAATCTCATCAACCTCACTCTCTCACCCCTAACCACATATTCTCATTGGCAAGACAAAGCTAAGACAACTCAGTGTGCATCGGGGTGCAGTAAATGACAAGGGCACCTTTCTATCTCACTGTGCTCGCAGAGCTCTACAATGCCTGCTGGGTGACGCCTTTCTACCCATTGATCCAATAGAAAATAGAATTATTTTGTGCTGCATCCAGACTTTACGCACATAGTCATAGCTTATCAGCACACAGAAGAACAGATTTTACAAGCTTATCTCTTCAAATTAAACTTTTCTATTAGACAATGTAATTTTGTGTATTTTCCATTTCATAGATATTTGAATGTTTTTACTTCATGAAACTTGTCATGAAACTTGTCATGAAACTTGTCATGAAACTGACAATCCATGGTAGCTGGCTCCATATACTTCCAATATAAGTTAATTAATTTTGGTGTTAGTATATACCGGTATATGACAAGACTAAATCACCTTTAGGAAGCAGATTTCATGTGGTGGAGAATTAAATAACTCACAAGGCAGTTTTCAAGTAACAAGACCGAAGCATCCTTATGAGTCAGTTGTTATGTGATGAGACTGAATCGCGCTTAAAAGACAGCTTTCATGTGATTTCAAAATAATAACTCTCATGTGACCATTTTCAAGTGGAGTCAGTTTTCATAGTGTCTGGAGACTGAATCATTTTTATGTCACTTCATGTGATTTAGACTGAATCACCCTTTTGAATAACCTTTCATGTGATGTGATTTAAAGCTGAATCACCCTTTGGAATCACTTTTAATGTGACTTAAGACTGAATTCTCTTAGGAATCCCCTTGATGTCAGTTAATCACCTTTATGTTTTAATGTGACAACACACAATCTCCAAGTCAGCTTTCATGTGACTTAAGACTGAATCACATATAGAAGTCAGCTTTCAAATAAAATATTGAATCGTCCTTACAAGTCAGCTTCCCTCATCTTCTTCCTCATAGCAAGCTGCTTAAAGACTCCATTAAATAAAGCACACACACACACACATAATACACAACATCACAACTGGAAAAACCTGAATGGTTACCAGTTATAGATTAGTTACTATTAACCAGCCGGGATGTTATCAGAGTACATAGTAAGCTCGTCTTGAAAACTAGGTGCTTCACATGCCAACCATCTACATTGTACTGATAATACCATTAGATGTATTAGAGAACATGCATTAATTATTTTATTATAATTTTTACAAACTACTATTTTGTTTCCTTCATAATTGAAGAACACAATTAAGGGGGATAACTCTCCACACAACAATAGCTGTAGATCAAATTCAAACCAAACAGGTCAATGAGAATCTAATGAACAAATTGATATGGCATTGCAAAGATCTTGGCATTGACAAGCAGGTAAACATAAAATATTAAGATACAAAACAGGGTAAAATAGATTTATCACCTCATGTGTTTCTGTACACCAAACTACTAGAAACAAGCAAATGGATTCACAAGGATTGTTCTCCACTATTTTGTATGATCAAAACATCTCTGATATAACAAACACTAGAATTGTGTACAGTTGAAAGATGTATACCTCACCACAAGGGGTACAAAATAAATGACCAAACTTGCTGTTCAGTGAGCTCAAATAGTAGTTACAATTCTAGTGAAAACTGAAATATCAATTCATTCCTTTAGTATAAGCCTATTTAGATGACTACTTACAAGAAGACAGTAAATTTCTGATAGTTGCCAGTTAAAACATAAAACTGCTGTCAAAGTTCCAAAATTTTTACTTCCAAACCAGTTTGCTTGAAAGTAATTCCTAGGATTATTTATTGAAATTAATTTTTGGGAAGCTTCATATTTTTCCAGTGGCAACATATGGCTGTGAGATGTGGACAATGACATCCGCAATAGAAAGGAAAATATCAGCATTTGAAATGAAATGTTATAGACAGGTCCTTAGAATATCATTGACAGAAAGATGAACCAAGGCAGGAGTCTGGATAGATTTGACATAGAAGGAGACTAGCACTCAAAACTATTAAGAAATGCAAGCTAACATATTTTGTACATTTCTTCTTCTTCCTGTTCACAGTTTGACATGTCTACAAAGCAACTCTGCTTTTCTTAATAAATTCTGTTGCATTTGAGATATCCTCTGTGCTCTCATACATCTTTCTGTGGATATCCGTCTCTCTGGGCCAGTTTCTTCCTGTAACTGGTTTAGTACAATGAAGTCTTGCAGGATATGTTCCGCTGCCTATGCCCCATGCACACATGGATACAGAGGTGATGGAACCAGTCTTAGTCTATTTAACTCATAGTGGACCAAGCGACAACTTATTTTTCACTTTTCCCTATATATCCCTATTGTCCCTGGCCCACTAAGTGTTAAGTGACTGTTTAGTATGCTGTGCCCTGTCAACTAAAAGACCAACTCAGTTAATTCAAGTGTATCTTATATATTTAAATTAACCTCTAGCAATCCAAAGTCTACAAATTTTGACAAATGTAATCTAGCGAAAGAAATCCTTTGTCCCCATTCTCAATTTTGGTCGTACACAACATAGCACCTCCAAATCATATCCAGCATCCATTTATCTCGATTGTCTCTGAATTTGTAATCAATAAATGAATAAATAAAAACGTCAAAAAAGCAAACACGTGCAGAAAAACCAGAAGTCATAAAAAATGGCCAGGTGTCACAGGCAGTATGCATTATTTTTTTGCTGGGCTGCTACAGTCTAAATTCATAAAATGCAAGTCTACTTAAATATTTCAATTAAAAGAAAAATTTAGAAAATGCAAGTCTATCTTATATATTTCAACTAAAAGACCAACTCAGCAAATGCAAGTGTATTTTATATATTTCAACTAAAAGATCAGTTCAGCAAATGCAAGAGTATCTAAGATATTTTAACTAAAATACCAATTCAGAAACTGTAAATACAAGTGTATCTCATATATTTCAACTTAAAGACCAATTCAGCTGCTATAAACACAAGTGTATCTCAGACTGTTTAACTAAATTCAGCATGTGTAAACACAAGTGTATCTCAGACTGTTTAACTAAATTCAGCATGTGTAAACACAAGTGTATCTCAGACTGTTTAACTAAATTCAGCATGTGTAAACACAAGTGTATCTCAGACTGTTTAACTAAATTCAGCATGTGTAAACACATGTATTTCAGAATGTTCAACTTAGTAACTGTTACAGATTCTATGATACGACTTGAGGGAGGAAGAGCTAATTTTAAGTGGTTAAATGTATAAAATAATGTAGGAATATAAACTGTTATAAACTAAAAGTACTATTTATAGAATCTGAAAAATCAATTCATTTTCTTGCAATTTATTTCTCTGTCTCCGCTAGTTAGAGTTCATTTACAAGCTAGGTCGAGAGTATGCCCGAGCCAAATTGAGAGCTTCTATGCTCCTGTGAAGCACCAACTTCAAGACTATCCCAATCATTAGCAGTAAACCTATAATTGCAATATCTTCAAATAAAAACAGTAATGTTACATTCATCGACATTGAATAATATTACAAATGTGATAATCATTATAATAATATCAAATAAAACAGATGATGTCGTTGTCAAATATTACTACACTCCTGCTCACTTCATCTGCCTCAGCGAGGAGCTGACCAGCTTTAAGTACCGGTACTACTTTCTAATAAACTAGAGCAATGTTTCCTCTAAAACACCAACTGCAGACAATACTTTATTTCTCTATACAAGTAAACAGCCCTGAATTCAATTCAACTGTATACATACAAGAAAAAAAAATGTGTATGTATAAATATATATATATATTATAAGAATCACACACATCACAACTTTTATTTTTATGATCAATAGAGAAATAAAATCAACAGACACACTTATCAAAGAAAACAGTCATTAAACTATCACAAATAATAGTAATATATATACATATAGTACACATATCCCCTCTCAATGACCTTATGTCACAGTGCAGTCTTTAATTTGATGTATGTTATGATAAAATATAAAGGCTTAATTCTTTATTTCTGTTGAGATTATTTTATAACTATATAAAGGCTTATTGCTGTTGAGATTATTTTATAACTATATAAAGGCTTATTGCTGTTGAGATTATTTTATAACTATATAAAGGCTTATTTCTGTTGAGATTATTTTATAACTATATAAAGGCTTATTTCTGTTGAGATTATTTTATAACTATATAAGGGCTTATTTCTGTTGAGATTATTTTATAACAATATAAAGTCTTAATTCCTTATTTCTGTTGAGATTATTTTATAACTATATAAAGGCTTATTTTTTTTTAGATTATTTTATAACTATATAAAGGCTTAATTCGTTATTTCTGTTGAGATTATTGTATAACTTATGTCTTATTTCCACAGACTTTATGTTTTAATCAACAACTGAAGTTAAGAAGACTGGCAATGGCTGCCATGACAAGATTAACCATAAATTGTAAAAGTAGGATCACCACCAGTGTTAAGATTAATTTATATAAATCTTTAGTTTTGTCAATATATCTATTTGGCTGTGAGACCTGAACTCTTACTGTGGACTTAAAAGAATCCAGGCATTTAAAAACAAATTATACAGACATGTGTTAGTATCAGTTACTAAACCGAGATCATAAGAACACTGCGTTCGCACAAGATACAGTTTTATTGCATGTATTAACGGGTCTACGAGAACTACTGATAACTGTTGTGAAACCAAACTTCGATTAGACGGGTACACGATAGACATTCCTTGATGACAAAAGATTTTCTTCAAGGTACTGTGAAGATATCTTGGCCACAAGATGAGCTGGCCAGAAGAGGACATGGCTGGATAATATCAAGGACTAGACAGGGTGTGACATTTCCAATCTCATCAGAATGGTAGATAGAGGATAGAGATTTGTGAAGATCTTTCTTCACTAAATGTCTCAATGTGACACCCCTAGGACCCCTAAATGTCTCAATGTGACACCCCTAGGACCCCTAAATGTCTCAATGTGACACCCCTAGGACCCTGATGGGTTATGGTTTTTATTATTATTATTTTTATTGCTACTATTATTATTATTATTTTTTCTTCTTTTTGCATTATACCCCTTTATGCCTTGTAGCATTAGGGGTAGAAGAGTTCTCTGGAGATAGCCTTTTTTGTATACTTCATATATGTTTGTTTTCCCTGATTCTTATATCTTTGTGATCCATCTTTAACATGGGCTGCCAATTTCATTGTATCCATCGTGTCTGTATAGCAATACTTTCTGAGGCGCTCTATATGATGGTAGTTTGGAAGCATGTGAGAACCACAATCTGTTGTCTTCTGATGTAATCCAGGATTGGCATTGTGTTTGTTTTCTGATGTTCTCATTTCAGATTCTCTCTTATTGTTACTCCGAGAATTCTACGTAAGCAAGTCATTTCTGTTGTAACAAGTTTTCTTTTGTTGTAAGTGTCCACCTTTGACATTGGTAGCATAGTGATGCTATACCCGGTAATCATTTTATATGGTGCAGTTTAGTATTCATGTTCACATGTTTGTTTTTTAAATTGGAGACATCTGTCATAAGATTTGGTTTGCTATGTTGCATCTATGTTGGATTTCCTTGGTGTTTTTCCTATTTGATGTTATGATGCTTCCAGGATAAGTACATTCTTTCATTTATCTTTCATTACTATTAATACCATTCTTGTGTTTAAATCATTACAGGTAAGCATGCCTGCGAATGTGTAAGGTCTTCAATTACTATGTTACCCTTTCAGTCACATTTCACAGCATAATTGTTACATTACCTGTGTGTTGCTAAGAATGGGATCAATTACTAATTGTGTGATTGAAAACCATAGGAGGCAACTAAGGAGGTTTAGGGGGGAGGGGGCACAGTCCCATTCCACAAAGGGTTAAGGTGACCCAGAAAAAAAAATATGGCTGGATAATATCAAGGACTGCACAGGGTGTGAAATTTATGAAGGAACCAGAATTGTCAGGCCAAAGCACATAGCTATTGCAGCCATATTGTAAACCATAAAACAATGCATTCCATTATCTAGACTTCATTCTGCTAATCTAATTTTTCTTTCATTCTCAAACTCCTGTTGGATCTCTCTTATAGCAGGACAATGTTGCTACCAGATTTCTCTTCTAGCAGGACAATGGTCCTACAAGATTTCCAGAAGGATGTAGTCCAATTAATGGAAATGCATTGTGCTACCGTTTTGCCAGCGCTAATGGTACAACACATCCGAATGCAGCAAAAGCAGAAGTTTGAGAATGAGCGCAGAAGAAGAACCATGACATACTTTTTAGATTAATGCCATTTCTGAGATTCTAGATTTAGAGGTCACATATTCAAGATTTAGAGGTCATATATTTAAGATTTAGAGGTCACATATCCTATTAAGGATGAGGCCAATAACCCAGCATTTTCTGGCTGTAGTGATTTTATTACAATATAAATACACATTCTGTTGTTTGACATTGACTTCTGAATGATCAAGGAACACAATTGCCTGTGGAAAGATTTGAACCTGGCACCATAACCATCACAAATATGCTCAGTACCTCATAGCTACAAAGCCAGATAAATTTAGATGTATCTAAACTTTTTGAATCTGCAGGTAAAATCAAGCTTTTCTCATAGTATTGTGACAAATATCTTTTCTCATGGTATTGTGTCAGACAGCTTTTCTCATGGTATTGTGTCAGACAGCTTTTCTCATGGTATTGTGACAAATATCTTTACTCATAATATTGTGTCAGACAGCTTTTCTTATGGTATTGTGTCAGACAGCTTTTCTCATGGTATTGTGACAAATATTTTTTCTCATAGTATTGTGTCAGACAGCTTTTCTCATGGAATCGTGACAAATATCTTTTCTCATGGTATTGTGTCAGACAGCTTTTCTCATGGTATTGTGACAAATATTTTTTCTCATAGTATTGTGTCAGACAGCTTTTCTTATGGTATTGTGTCAGACAGCTTTTCTTATGGTATTGTGTCAGACAGCTTTTCTCATGGAATCATGACAAATATCTTTTCTTAAGGTATTGTGACAAATATCTTTTCTCATGGTATTGTGACAAATATCTTTTCTCATGGTATTGTGACAAATATCTTTTCTCATAGTATTGTGTCAGACAGCTTTTCTCATTGAATCGTGACAAATATCTTTTCTCATGGTATTGTGTCAGACAGCTTTTCTCATGGTATTGTGACAAATATTTTTTCTCATAGTATTGTGTCAGACAGCTTTTCTCATAGTATTGTGTCAGACAGCTTTTCTTATGGTATTGTGTCAGACAGCTTTTCTCATGGAATCATGACAAATATCTTTTCTTATGGTATGTGACAGGCATCTTTTTCTTAGTCATATGGTGCTGCAATTAGTGTTTCCTATGAAGCTGCTTGCAGTGATTTCTGTGGAGCTGCCAGCAGTGTTTCCTATGAAGCTGCTTGCAGTGATTTCTGTGGAGCTGCCAGCAGTGTTTCCTGTGGAACTGCCAGCAGTGTTTCCTGTGGAGCTGCCAGCAGTGTTTCCTGTGGAGCTGCCAGCAGTGTTGCCTCTGGAGCTGCCAGCAGTGTTTCCTGTGGAGCTGCCAGCAGTGTTTTCTGTGAAGCTGCCAGCAGTGTTTCCTGTGGAGCTGCCAGCAGTGTTTCCTGTGGAGCTGCCAGCAGTGTTTCCTATGGAGCTGCCAGCAGTGTTTCCTGTGGAGCTGCCAGCAGTGTTTTCTGTGAAGCTGCCAGCAGTGTTTTCTGTGGAGCTGCCAGCAGTGTTTCCAGATCTCAGGAATGTATGCATATAGTGCTTTTAGATTATTCTGGTTTTGGAGAAACAAAGTCATTGCTGGTTATATTGTGCACATCCCAGATTCAGATGTATATACCAAGACAAACATTGACATTGTAAGAAATGTATAATAAGGATATTAAAGACATGGCCTCAATATGATCCCTGACCTACTTCCTGACTGTAAAGAATCCAGTCCATCATCATCAGCAATATGATTTGAACAATTTGATGATTTAATTCAATGGTCATCAAATTTCCGTTATATACCCTTGTGACCAACTCCAACGATCAAAAATTGTTATTATACTTCATAAATATGCAACAGTAGCAATAGTGTTACTAATAGCTCATCCAGGATAGTATGTCATTCTGAAATGGAGGCACCCATGAAAAACAGTCTCTCAACAAGGATTATGCATTTTATTCTTGAAAGATCAAAAATTCTGGAAGGTGAGTTTTTGTGATATTTAGAAAATAATTATCTGAACATAGAAGAAGACTGGGTCCTCAAAACTGTAAAAAAAAATGCAAACTTACATATTTTGAAGATACAAAAAGACACAATGGTTTAGAAAGATTAATCATAGAGGGAAAAGTTCCAGGGAAGAGAGCAAGAAGCAGACCAAGACAATGATCGAAACAGGATATCAAAGACCTTCTGAACATAATGCTGGAAGAAGCTGGGCAGCTTCCACAGAACCAACAGGCCAGGCTTACAGAGTGTCAGCAGTGAGAACAATGTTCTGTAAAAGACATGACAGAGAGAGAGAGAGAGAGAGAGAGAGAGAGAGAGAGAGAGCTGAGTAAAACAATGGCCAGCATTATAATAACTATGATTTCGCTCATGAAATAACTCTGAGATTTTCAAACTGATTAAGGAACCGCAAATATTTATTACGACACATTAAAAATTTCAAGTCCTGTTACGTGAGTTTTATTTGATATGGATTTTTAAATACAGTGCCTTCAATGTATCAAAATGTGTGACAAACAAAGTATTCAACTATGATGTAGGACAAATTGGATAAAAGAATTTATGAAACCACATTTGTTTTTTATTTTTTTTATTTTTAAGGGTTGTAATTTATAAATATATTTGTCTGGTCTATGTTTATTTTTCTATTTTTGTACAGTTATTTGTGAGTTTGTGTGTAGTCTATAGAACTTTCTTTCTCAACGGTCTGACAGTTATAAATATGTTAAAATTTAAATCCTCAAATGTAACAAAATCATTATCTCAGTTGTCTCCAGAGATTGTTATAACAAGTTTACCTGAACCTCAACCCCCCCTACATTTTTTATAGTCATATACTCCGATACAACTAAGATAGCTCTCATGGTATTTCAGCAGATATGATGGTTTATACAGAAAACACAGATGACCACAGAGCCTTTAAAAAGAGCAGTGAACCAAAATAGAACCGAAACAATCAACCATTATACCCTGAGAGATTTACTGAAACGAAGATCTGAGCACTTATGGACATGCCCAGTGTGCAAAGAGGATAATCAACATATCTTATACCTAATACAACTAAGACAGCGATGTCCTTGACTGAAAAATGTGTGCTTCTTAAGAAAAAGGCTTTATCCCATACCAGGATTATTTCAAATTTCACTAGATTAAAGATTACTTTATTTCTTTTACTCCAATTAATACCATTTTTTTTTCTCAGTAAAATGAACCACAAAAATTGACAAAATTTCAAAAACAACAAAATCACAGCATATGATATTTTTTTAAAAACAGAGATTTCAAGTTACATTATCACACAAGGCACTGATTAGAGGAACATATTACAAATGTTGCAATAGTTTATAACACTGAGCGATTTTGATCTTGTAAAAACAAAACTCTTAATGAAAATGTAAAGATGAATACAAAACAAGAAATTTTCAGATGAGGTGGTTGTACGAACTTGACCACAGAAATGAGACTTTAAAAATTCCTATGTGTATAACAGCTGAAATTATAGACACAAAAAAATAAACCAATAAAACAATAAGAAATAGTTTAATTTAAAAAACTAGATCAAACAAAGCCAAGTATATGTTAGTGAAACAAACTCTATAAATATAACTGTATTAAATAAATTGCATTCCGTATGATTCGTAACTCAATATTGTAATAGTCACAAAATAAATCATTTGAGATATTTTAGTTGAAAATTCTTTTAAATAAATCTACTATACATTAATACAAAAGTTGCGCATTGGTTATCTAAAAAACAAGTTTTAATAAATATAAAAGTATGAAAACCTTTATAAATTGTTATAGTTATAGAAAGACCAACTAGAAGTCAGCCATATGTAAATAATAGTTTACTAATATGTAATTACAATGTAGAAAAGACAAAATCAGAGCAAATGATGATTTGTTTACTTGGCAAAAAAGGGAAATTGATCAAATAGGAATTCAGGTGAATATACCTGATTTCTACAGGTGTTATTTTATAGGTACATGCGCAGGAAGTGTATACTACCAGGATAATGTCACACTAATTTATACCAGTACACAATCAATGATTAACTTTAAAGTGTACACTATACCTTATCATTGATTAATTTTAAGTGTACACTATACCTTATCAATGATTAGCTTTAAGTGTATACTATGCCTTATCAAAGATTAACTTTGAGTGTACAATATAGCATATCAATGATTAACTCTCACTGTACACTATACCTTATAAATGATTAACTTTAAGTGTACACTGTATTTTTAAATGATTAACTTTTAGTGGACACAATATCTTATTAATGATTAATGTTTGATGGACAATGTACCCCATCAATGATTAATGTTTGGTGGACAATGTAGCCATCAATGATTAATGTTTGGTGGACAATGTACCCCATCAATGATTAATGTTTGGTGGACAAATAACTTACCCCATCAATGATTAATGTTTGGTGGACAATGTACTTTATCAATGATTAATGTTTGATGGAAATATATCTCATCATAGATTAATGTTTGGTGGACAATGTATCTCATCAATGATTAATGTTTGGTGGACAATGTACTTTATCAATGATTAATGTTTGATGGACAATGTATCCCACCAATGATTAATGTTTGGTAGACAATGTGCCTTATCAATGTTTAGTGGACAATGTACCTTATCAATGTTTAGTGGACAATGTACATTATTAATGTTTGGTGGACAATGTACATTATTAATGTTTGGTGGACAATGTACCTTATCAATGATTAATGTTTAGTGGACAATGTACCTTATCAATGATTAATGCTTTGTGGACAATGTACCTTATCAACGATTAATGTTTTGTGGACAATGTATCTCATAAATGATTAATGTTTGGTGGATAATGTACCTTATCAATGATTAATGTTTTGTGGACAATGTACCCCATCAATGATTAATGTTCTGTGGACAATGTGCCCCATCAATGATTAATGTTTTGTGGACAATGTACCTTATCAACGATTAATGTTTTGTGGACAATGTATCTCATAAATGATTAATGTTTGATGGATAATGTACCTTATCAATGATTAATGTTTTGTGGACAATGTACCCCATCAATGATTAATGTATGGTGGACAATGTACCCCATCAATGATTAATGTTTGGTGGACCTTATCAATGATTAGCTAGCATAATTGTATGGGACAACACATCACATATTATGAATTTTGTATCAAACAATTAAGTTATACTATCTGGCTGAGATTTTATGAAATAGAGGTAGCTTGTTTTAAGAAAAGAAGTTTTGGATCTTGTTCACTTAAAGTTTAATAATTTAAAATAAAGTCGACCATGTATGAGCCTGCAGGGCCAAAGGGGAAGTAAAGAATAGTAACACTGACACCTGCTAGGCATGTCACAAGAGATTTGGGATAATGAAGTTGCTTATAAATATCCCACAAAGTGTCAATATGATCGATAGGCAATCCGGAAGTCAGATGTGTCAGGCCCAAAGTTGCTGATATCGCAGATACGTTGTAAATAATGACATAACATATTACATTTTATGAACTACATTCTGTTAGTATGCAGGAGTCTGAGAATGGATACCGAAGAAGAAGAATTGAATAAATCTATACAGAGATCTTGTTTAATGAAAGTTTAATAATGTGAAATAGAAATGACTATGCACGAACAGTCTCGTGACTTGAAAGGGGAGCAAAGAATAGCGACACTGTTACCTGCCAAGCATGACATAAGAGGTGACTAAGGAGGTTTGGAGGGTGGAGTTGACTGTCCTATTCCAAAGAGGGTCAAAGTTACACATTGGCCATGCTGAAGTAAGATGTGTCAGGCTAAAAGGTGCGGATATCGCAGCAAATCTATAAACTATGACAGAACTTTGTTTTCTGGGCTACATTCTGCTAATATGCAGGAGTTTGAGAATGATCGCAGAAGAATTGACTAAATTCATAGACAAATCTTGTTCACTGACAGTTTAATAAAGTGCAATATAACTGACTAAATCTACAGGCAGAGTTATAAAAACTGCTCATCAAATCTAGACCAGTGTAGCCAAGTCTAACTTGTTGTTACAAGCAACTATATATAATATAGTCTTGTCTCTTCTCTCACATTAACTACATTTCACAAATGTATATATTCAATGCAACAGATGATTTTATTGGTTGCATACCATTCAGAGGCTTATATTATAAAGCAAGTTATTTAATTGGTTACATCATCTGATGAATGCAGTTAGGCACAGATGTATGGTTGTTGTAGATGAGTAACAGGCATTCTTATTGGTTGAAGCTTGAGAGTATATCTTTGATTAGCTGCTGAGCTCATAGAACAGGACATAGGCCTCAGAGGATACAATCTGGTTAGAACGTGTGCTTGAAACTCTGGAAATTAAAATAAGAAAGCTCACAAAATATACAAAAAATATAAACAAGTAGTCAAATACACATTATATGACCACATAAGCACACATACCAACATGTCACCACAAGCATCAGCCATGAGCACACTAGAACTGTATATGCACACATGCAGGAACACACATTCACAAATGTCAGCACACATAAAAGTGTTCAAGCCAGCACACACACTAAGAAGCCTACCTACATACACAAGTGAACACACATACCCAAACTTTAAAACCTGTGTACGTATGCAAGCCCGACATCCACACTTAGAAGCCTGCCTACGTACAGATGCCAACACACCCACATTTAAAAGCCTGCCTACATACACAAGCCAGAACACCCATACTTATAAAGTTGCGTACATACACAAGTTAGCATACCCATACGTGGAAACCTACATACATACACAAGCCAACACACCCATACGTGGAAGCCTACATATTTACACAATCCAACACATCCATACTTATTAAGATTCATACATACACAAGCCAACACACCCATACGTGGAAGCCTACATAAATACACAAGCCAACCAACCCATACATGGAAGCCTACATATATATACACATGCCAACACACCCATACGTGGAAGCCCACATATATACACAAGCCAACACACCCATACGTGGAAGCCTACATATATACACAAGCCAACACATCCATACTTATTAAGTTTCATACATACACAAGCCAGCACAGTCATACTTATTAAGATTCATACATACACAAGCCAGCACAGTCATACTTATTAAGATTCATACATACACAAGCCAGCACAGTCATACTTATTAAGATTCATACATACACAAGCAAGCATACCAATATTTAGAAGCCAGCACACTCACCAACATAGGCCAATTTGCAAATAAAAATGGCTACAATGTCAGCACAGTGTTCAACCAGCGAGCCATAGGAACAAATAGCATGCATCCCATTTGACATCTACTGGGGGAGACTGAGCACATATGAAAAGTACAAAGATGTCAATTCATAACCGTATATTACAGTGTATGTATATGTCATAACAATTAAAATTGAGAATGATTTATACTGACTTACCTGGCATCATTGAAGAAATACCAATCACCTGAATAAGGGTTCTTGCAGTACGCAGTGTAGTGCCCCGAACTGGTTCCACCTGAGTGATTTGATACAGCATACAGATCATAACGTACATTCTCCCCTGGCCTTCCATCTGCAGCATAGTCTGAAAGGTTTAAGTTCTTGACAGGAAAATCCACTAATGTTGACAACTTGCGGCCAAACCTTTCTTGCTGACTAAACCGTTTCAAATCTGGTTGGAGTTAAGGGTTTATTTCAACATATCAAGTGGGTCAAGTCATATATCCTGGCATCATTTTAACATCAGATGGCCGGTGCTTCAATGAAATAAAGAGCAGGATGGCACAAGCTGAATCAGCACTTACAAAAATATTGCAAACATTCTACGTAATGGATTACTATCAAGTGACATGCAAATTCAAATGTTAGAATGTTACATCAAACCAATTCTTCATTATGGATGTAAAGCATGGATGATAAACAAAACAGCTCAAGGTGATCTGGAGGTAAATTAAATATGGTTTTTGAGAAGAATGATGAAAATTCCATAGATAGTTAAGAAAACTAATGTAGAAATCCTTAGAAATGCTGGAGTAAAAAAGTTAAATTATAGCACAAATAGATGTCACTGTGTCATGGGAATATTATTTAATATTATATATCACCAACTGAACTTATTAACAACACAAGAGACAGAGAGTTGTGGAGATACATGATTACCTAGGCCACCTGGCATGGCACTTGATTGACTAATACCACACATCTGACCGTTCGCAATGAAATACTATCTTGAAGTAAACAAATATCGCAAACAACATTCTTCTAAGTCAGGGTTTCAAATTTACTAATTGAACTTTCCTTCCTAAATTTTATCCAGTGAAATACACACAAAAATAAGCAACATAGAACATAATAAGGGTTTGGGTGACGCTGAGTAAGGAATCAGCATACATAATACATGGTTTTATCCACAAATGATAAGCTGCCTAGCCAGTGTTTAGTCAGAAACTATAGGAAGTGATAAGCTGCCTACTCAGTGTTTAGTCAGAAAATGTAGGAAGTGATAAGCTGCCTAGTCAGTGTTTAGTCAGAAACTGTAGGAAGTGATAAGCTGCCTAGTCAGTGTTTAGTCAGAAACTGTAGGAAGTGATAAGCTGCCTAGTCAGTGTTTAGTCAGAAACTGTAGGAAGTGATAAGCTGCCGAGTCAGTGTTTAGTCATAAACTGTAGGAAGTGATAAGCTGCCTAGTCAGTGTTTAGTCAGAAACTGTAGGAAGTGATAAGCTGTCTAGCCAGTGTTTAGTCAGAAACTGTAGGAAGTGATAAGCTGCCTAGCCAGTGTTTAGTCAGAAACTGTAGGGAGTGATAAGCTGTCTAGTCACTGTTTAGTAAGAAACTGTAGGAAGTGATAAGCTGCCTAGCCAGTGTTTAGTTAGAAACTGTAAGAAACTGTTGAGAAATTTAATATGTTAATGAGGTTTTGCTGATCACTGGAAACACATTGCTGTTTCGACAAAAAGGCCTTTATCAGGAACACACTAACAACATAATACCTTTCACCCTGGTAGGAATTTCTTTCTTAGTATTATGTTGCTAATGTGTTCTTGGTAAAGGTCTTTTGGTCGAAAATTATATTTTTGTGCATTGTTCTGTGTGTTTCTAGTATTAGTACAACTTCACTACACTGCTCCAAGTTTTGCCTGTTGGATTTCAGTTTTACTGCAGGTAGTACATACTGTGAGAAACTATAAATAAGCTTCTATGTGTGGGTATGCTGGGTGTAGGCTGGTTTCCATGTTTGGGCTGGCTTCTAGTGTGGGTGTGCTGACTTAAGTGTGAAGTGTGGGTGCATTGACTCAAGTGTGTGGTCTGACATCTAAGTGTGGGTATGCTGACATAAGTGTGTGGTCTGACTTCTAAATGTGGGTGTGTTAACTTGAGTGTGTAATCTGGCTTCTAAATGTGGGTGCTTTGACTTGAGTGTGTGGTCTGACATCTAAGTGTGGGTGTATTAACTTAAGTGTGTGGGCTTGCTTCTAGGTTTGGGTGGGTATGTTGACTTAAGTGTGTGGTCTGACTTCAAAGTGTGGGTGTGTTGACTTAAGTGTGTGGGCTGGCTTCTAAGTGTGGGTGGGTGTGCTGACTTAAGTGTGTGGGCTGGCTTCTAAGTGTGGGTGGGTGTGTTGACTTAAGTGTGTGGGCTGGCTTCTAAGTGTAGGTGGGTGAGCTTAAGTGTGTGGTCTGATTTCTAAGTGTGGGTGTGTATGTTGACTTAAGTGTGTGGTCTGACTTAGACTTGTAGGCAGACTTCTAAATCTGGGTGTGCTAACTTACATTTGTAGACTGACTTCTAAATGTGGGTGTGCTAACTTACATTTGTAGACTGACTTCTAAGTGTGGGTGTGCTAACTTACATTTGTAGACTGACTTCTAAATGTAGGTATGCTAACTTACATTTGTAGACTGACTTCTAAGTGTGGGTGTGCTAACTTACATTTGTAGACTGACTTCTAAATGTGGGGGTGCTAACTTACATTTGTAGACTGACTTCTAAATGTGGGTGTGCTAACTTACATTTGTAAACTGACTTCTAAGTGTGGGTGTGCTAACTTACATTTGTAGGCTGACTTCTAATATTTGTGGTCTGGATCAGATTGTAGCGCACAGATCGATGCATACTGCAGCAGCTCTAGTGACATTGAAATTCATACTGCAACTTTATTGATAACACTGCTTATCTGCCCCTATTTCATTTTTCGTATCATTCCAACTTTTTAATATTATATTACTTGTTTGCTAAAAATGAAGTCACCTATCCTTGTATAATACCCTTTTTTCGAATTATGCATTAGTGTTCATGTTTACATTTTTGTTTTGCAGTATAGAGGATATCTGGCCAAGGACATGGTATGTTATGTTGCATCTATATTGTATTTCTGTCATGCATTTCCTTTTAGATATTATAATGGTACCTAGGTAGGTTAACTGTTTCATTTGCTTGAGTTTCGGTCGAACTGTGGAGACAGTAGTACTCCTATCCTCTTTTGCGTTAAACATTACCTCAACCTTCTCAGAGTTAATTCTCATCTTGAAGTCCTTGTATCTTCCTCAATGTTCTGTCAAAAATATGTTATTTTACACATGCGAATTTTACACAGAACAAATTATGTCAGAATATCATGTTAAATACAAATAAATTTGAAATCTTCAATTGCAATTTTATACAGAACAAACTATGTCAGAATACAAATAATATTTAAAACCTTGGATAAATTTGTACTCAAGGATACGAAGTACAAGGATCTTAGGAAAACGCTGAATAGAGAAACTTTTGGTACATGATCTTCTGCTCTTGCATTTAGTGCACATCTGTAGAAACACAAGGTCAGAGGTTACATCTTTGCACAATCTGAGGTAAAAAAATATCACCGTCTATTTATCTGGACTACTTGATCATTCACAATACCCTTATTTGTTTGGACTACTTGATGCAACAATCATTCACAATACCCTTATTTTTTGGACTACTTGATCATTCACAATACCCTTATTTGTTTGGACTACTTGATGCAACAATCATTCACAATACCCTTATTTGTTTGGACTACTTGATGCAACAATCATTCACAATACCCTTATTTGTTTGGACTACTTGATGCAACAATCATTCACAATAC
Organism: Meghimatium bilineatum; assembly: GCA_034231615.1. Taxonomy (NCBI): domain Eukaryota; kingdom Metazoa; phylum Mollusca; class Gastropoda; order Stylommatophora; family Philomycidae; genus Meghimatium; species Meghimatium bilineatum. The sequence goes on along the minus strand of CM067304.1, from coordinate 68,414,269 downwards.
CCTTATTTGTTTGGACTACTTGATGCAACAATCATTCACAATACCCTTATTTGTTTGGACTACTTGATGCAACAATCATTCACAATACCCTTATTTGTTTGGACTACTTGATGCAACAATCATTCACAATACCCTTATTTGTTTGGACTACTTGATGCAACAATTATTCACAATACCCTTATTTGTTTGGACTACTTGATGCAACAATCATTCACAATACCCTTATTTGTTTGGACTACTTGATGCAACAATCATTCACAATACCCTTATTTGTTTGGACTACTTGATGCAACAATCATTCACAATACCCTTATTTGTTTGGACTACTTGATGCAACAATTATTCACAATACCCTTATTTGTTTGGACTACTTGATGCAACAATCATTCACAATACCCTTATTTGTTTGGACTACTTGATGCAACAATCATTCACAATACCCTTATTTGTTTGGACTACTTGATGCAACAATCATTCACAATACCCTTATTTGTTTGGACTACTTGATGCAACAATTATTCACAATACCCTTATTTGTTTGGACTACTTGATGCAACAATCATTCACAATACCCTTATTTGTTTGGACTACTTGATGCAACAATCATTCACACTACCCTTATTTGTTTGGACTACTTGATGCAACAATCATTCGCAATACCCTAATTTGTTTGGACTACTTGATGCAACAATCATTCACACTACCCTTATTTGTTTGGACTACTTGATGCAACAATCATTCGCAATACCCTAATTTGTTTGGACTACTTGATGCAACAATCATTCACAATACCCTTATTTGAATGGACTAATTGATGTCATGCTTTTCCTTTTAGATATTTAATAAGTTTATCGAATATCTGGAAAAAGAAAAGAAAGACTGGTATCTTCATCACATTCTGGAAAAACCAAAAAAGTACTGGTATCTCCACCAAATATCTGCAAAACAAAAGAAAGACTGACGTCTCCACCAAATATCTGCAAAACAAAAGAAAGACTGACGTCTCCACCAAATATCTGCAAAACAAAAGAAAGACTGACGTCTCCACCAAATATCTGCAAAACAAAAGAAAGACTGGCGTCTCCACCAAATATCGGGAAAGACTAAATAAAATCTACTTACTGGTCTCTCCTCTGCAGCCATTTCTTCCTCTTTCATGAACAGCCGAATGCAGTCATCCAAGTTGACCTCCTGTGAACCCTGCACACAAACACATTTAAAAAACTGAAATAACAAACGACAATTCATTCCAAAATGAAATCCAAATGACAATCTATCATAACTCATCTGTTACTTTTTCTTTATCTTAGAGTTATTATCAACAATATGAAAAGTACACGTTAGATCCACTAAAGCCACAAAGAGTGGCTTCCCCTGAATGAACGAATGAATGACTTGTAGCTGTTAGGAATAAACAGACAACTTGAAAGACAAACAATCAAGTCTTACCTTAACGACAGAAAGTGACAAATCCCAAAAAGGATCAAAAGTCACTGAGCGATGGCCACAGGAAGTGAACTTCAACTCACTCTTTAACTGTCCCACAAAAATATCTATGGAAAACAAGACAATAAATCATGACTGTGACATTGTGTACAGAAAATAACAAGACACTGAATAATGATTGAGAAATAATGTATGAAAAATAACAAGATACTGAATTAAGACAGTAAAATTATACATGGAAAATAGCAAGACATTGAATCACTACAGTAAAATATACGGGGAAATTTAGACTGAAGTAAAACAGTAGATTAAAAATATGATAAGGTAAGCGAGAGAGACTACATGAAAATATGATAAGATAAGAGAGAGAGACTACATGAAAATATGATAAGATAAGTGAGAGAGACTACATGAAAATATGATAAGATAAGTGAGAGAGACTACATGAAAATATGATAAGTGAGAGAGACTACATGAAAAAAATACATATAATCTAGCACAAATTCAAATCAACTAGAATTCATACTTTATACATTATAGCAATAAAGTGGAAAAATCAATGTTTTAATAGTAAAGTGAGTACAAAAATTAGAGAAAACAGCAGCAAAAAAAATAGAACAAATCTTACCAACAACCATACTGTTATCTCTATTCAGATATGCTTTCCAATATTCCTGTGCTTTCCCACTGTCACTAAAATAGTGAAATATAATAGTAAACGTCATATAGGTTTTACAGGAAAATTTACATCAATGATGTTCAACAGATGTTAGTGTTTTACAGTAATGTTGCCTAGTCAGTGTTTAGTCAGAAACTGTAGGAAGTGATAAGCTGTCAAGCCAGAGTTTAGTCAGAAACTGTAGGAAGTGATAAGCTGTCTAGCCAGTGTTTAGTCAGAAACTGTAGGAAGTGATAAGCTGCCTAGTCAGTGTTTAGTCAGAAACTGTAGGAAGTGATAAGCTGCCTAGTCAGTGTTTAGTCAGAAACTAGGAAGTGATAAGCTGCCTAGCCAGTGTTTAGTCAGAAACTGTAGGAAGTGATAAGCTGTCTAGCCAGTGTTAAGTCAGAAACTGTAGGAAGTGATAAGCTGCCTAGTCAGTGTTTAGTCAGAAACTGTAGGAAGTGATAAGCTGCCTAGTCAGTGTTTAGTCAGAAACTAGGAAGTGATAAGCTGCCTAGCCAGTGTTTAGTCAGAAACTGTAGGAAGTGATAAGCTGTCTAGTCAGTGTTTAGTCAGAAACTGTAGGAAGTGATAAGCTGCCTAGTCAGTGTTTAGTCAGAAACTGTAGGAAGTGATAAGCTGCCTAGTCAGTGTTTAGTCAGAAACTAGGAAGTGATAAGCTGCCTAGCCAGTGTTTAGTCAGAAACTGTAGGAAGTGATAATCTGTCTAGTCAGTGTTTAGTAAGAAACTGTAGGAAGTGATAAGCTGCCTAGTCAGTGTTTAGTCAGAAACTGTAGGAAGTGATAAGCTGCCTAGTCAGTGTTTAGTCAGAAACTAGGAAGTGATAAGCTGCCTAGCCAGTGTTTAGTCAGAAACTGTAGGAAGTGATAAGCTGTCTCGTCAGTGTTTAGTCAGAAACTGTAGGAAGTGATAAGCTGTCTAGCCAGTGTTTAGTCAGAAACTAGGAAGTGATAAGCTGTCTAGTCAGTGTTTAGTCAGAAACTGTTGAGAAATTTAATATGTTAATGAGGTTTTGCTGATCACTGGAAACACATTGATGTTTGGACAAAAAGGCCTTTATCAGGAACACACTAACAACATAATACCTTTCACCCTGGTATTAATTTCTTTCTTAGTATTATGTTGCGAATGTGTTCTTGGTAAAGGTATTTTGGTCGAAAAGTATATTTTTGTGTGTTGTTCTGTGTATTTCCAGTACTAGTACAACTTCATTACAATGCTCCAAGTTTCGTGAAATGTGACAAAGATATTACAGTACATATAGATTCTGAAGTCCAAGCTCTGATCAGTGAGAATTCCTCAGATGGAGATATTGTCTACAGAGATGGGTCAGTGGTTTAGTATGTGCACAGTGCTTGGGCATTCAAGGCAGAGCGAATTCTATTAAGGAAGAAAGTGAATTACCTATATAGTTCAGCTAACTATCAGAGCAATATTTATACAGTTCAGTTAACTATCAGAGCAATGTTTTCAATACTAACTGATGTGAATTTATTCATGGGCAAAAGTTGGACTATAGAAATACAATAATAGGGAATGTTGATGCTCAAGTTAAAGTAAAATAAAATGACAACCTTCTTTTTTCCAGTTGATTATCATCCAGAATGATCGGTGCTGGCTTCTTGGTAACCCTGTTGACATCTTCATGAAGTCCCTCTAGAAGATAGCGCAGGAATTCTTGACTGTCTTGCTGACTGAAATTGACAGAAAGACTTTCTAAGCAATAAACACAATAAATCATTACCCTCTTATACACCTCTTAGATGGCTATACACCTTTCGGTGCATGGTTGCAGGCAAGAATTCTTAATTTATATAATTTATGTAGATCACAGACAAGACAACATTTACTCATTTATCTAGGTCATCTATTTATTGTCATTTCTCTGCTGTTGCTGTAAGGTGTCACAGGATTGAATGATTATCGATTTTCGGGCTATTGCACATTTTGTCACTTGACATGCAGTTCGTTGTTCTTAAGAGGTTGTGTGTTTGAATCTCAGTCTGATGTTTGAATCTCAGTCTGATGTTTGAATCTCAGTCTGATGTTTGAATCTCAGTCTGATGTTTGAATCTCAGTCTGATGTTTGAATCTCAGTCTGATGTTTGAATCCCAGTCTGATGTCTTGTTTATAAAGTGAATTATTTTCTTGAAATCTATAGAGATGATATATTACTTGAAGCTATTGAGTTACTTGCTATAAGTGGTTTTCTGTGCAAGCTACTTCATTGAGAGGGATGGAGTAGTATAAGTGGTTTTCTGTGCAAGCTAATTCATTGAGAGGGATGGAGTAGTATAAGTGGTTTTCTGTGCAAGCTAATTCATTGAGAGGGATGGAGTAGTATAAGTGGTTTTCTGTGCAAGCTAATTCATTGAGAGGGATGGAGTAGTATAAGTGGTTTTCTGTGCAAGCTAATTCATTGAGAGGGATGGAGTAGTATAAGTGGTTTTCTGTGCAAGCTAATTCATTGAGAGGGATGGAGTAGTATAAGTGGTTTTCTGTGCAAGCTAATTCATTGAGAGGGATGGAGTAGTATAAGTGGTTTTCTGTGCAAGCTAATTCATTGAGAGGGATGGAGTAGTATAAGTGGTTTTCTGTGCAAGCTAATTCATTGAGAGGGATGGAGTAGTATAAGTGGTTTTCTGTGCAAGCTAATTCATTGAGAGGGATGGAGTAGTATAAGTGGTTTTCTGTGCAAGCTAATTCATTGAGAGGGATGGAGTAGTATAAGTGGTTTTCTGTGCAAGCTAATTCATTGAGAGGGATGGAGTAGTATAAGTGGTTTTCTGTGCAAGCTAATTCATTGAGAGGGATGGAGTAGTATAAGTGGTTTTCTGTGCAAGCTAATTCATTGAGAGGGATGGAGTAGTATAAGTGGTTTTCTGTGCAAGCTAATTCATTGATGGGTTGGAGTAGTATAAGTGGTTTTCTGTGCAAGCTAATTCATTGAGAGGGATGGAGTAGTATAAGTGGTTTTCTGTGCAAGCTAATTCATTGAGAGGGATGGAGTAGTATAAGTGGTTTTCTGTGCAAGCTAATTCATTGAGAGAGATGGAGTAGTATAAGTGGTTTTCTGTGCAAGCTAATTCATTGAGAGGGATGGAGTAGTATAAGTGGTTTTCTGTGCAAGCTAATTCATTGAGAGGGATGGAGTAGTATAAGTGGTTTTCTGTGCAAGCTAATTCATTGAGAGGGATGGAGTAGTATAAGGGTTTTCTGTGCAGGTTGCACTCTGATTCATTGAGATGCATGGAGTAATATGAGGGTAACCTGACTATAAGGAAGTCACTGCCTTTTGAGCTCTTTACAGAACATTGGTAACTCTTTCAATCCACCTTTTTCTTGGCATTACTCTGCCTCTCGCCATTTCCCTTCAGGTTGTATGCAGTTGCCGCTGGCCAGAATGGGTTCATTCTCATTAAGTGGCAAAACAATTTCAGTCTGTTTTTCAATATATTTGACCACAGATGTTATTCCAACAGTTCTTGTAATTTCTTCATTCCTCACATGATTACATCCGGTTCTGTTTGCTACTTAACTAAGTCCACTCATTTCACACATAGTAAGCTTCCTTTCTTGTTCTGTAGTTAGTGTTCACATAGTAAGCTTCCTTTCTTGTTCTGTAGTTAGTGTTCACATAGCAAGCTTCCTTTCTTGTTCTGTAGTTAGTGTTCACATAGCAAGCTTCCTTTCTTGTTCTGTAGTTAGTGTTCACATAGTAAGCTTCCTTTCTTGTTCTGTAGTTAGTGTTCACATAGCAAGCTTCCTTTCTTGTTCTGTAGTTAGTGTTCACATAGCAAGCTTCCTTTCTTGTTCTGTAGTTAGTGTTCACATAGTAAGCTTCCTTTCTTGTTCTGTAGTTAGTGTTGATGCACAACAATGTTGTTAAGAAGGTTGAATGTATATTTTCCTTTTAGTTTGCATTGGGGAATAGCTATCTGTTTCAAGATTGGTGTAAGTTTCTAATTTATGTATTTGGCTTTTTGAATTCTTGTCTCAATCTCTTTGTCCATTCTCCCATGTCATCTGTAAAAATGCTCCCAAGATATTTAAACATAATTGATATACATTTTTTAAAATTATTATTTATATAATTTACATAAATTAGGATACCAAGTAAATCAGAACCAAGACCAATAGATACTTACGCATATCCCATGAATCTTGGAGCGAATTTCTGAATCTGAGTCTTAAATGCATCTGGTGAAACGTAGCTTTCATTCTTTCCCTTCCACATTGCCTGCATCAAGTTAGCATAAGCTGCAAGTAAAAGTGGTTGATGATGTTTTATCTTAATGACTATTGCGGCAGGACACATACACAACTAACATTTGACAAACACTTTAACGTGGGATCTTTAGGTGAGCCCATTTCATTTCACTTACATATTTGTTATAATTTGTTGTTTTTTTCTTGATAAAGTCCCTTTCCCAGTAATATTGAAATCATATTTCCATCACATTAACTCAAGTTAGCATCATTTATATTAATATTATTTATAAACATTTAATTAATTATAACATTGACTACTTATTCTGTTAATATCATTTTCTATTTGTGTTGTTGTGGCCCCAACTGTTTGATATTTTGGTGATTAGATAACATCTCAGTACTGGATACACAAATAACAATTGCATAACAAATCTCAATTACAACAATAAGAAAACAAAAACTAATGACATAAATGTAGACCATTTACAACAATGGTCCTTGACCTCAAAAAAGTTAGTGTAATTTAGTGTTCTCCCTTTTGTTACTAGATTTACATTTGTATAAAGATACTGATGTGTGCAAACCATTTGATCTGTTGTCTTTTAATATATTCCAAGATTGGGGTGGTGCCGATTCTTTGTCTAATGTCCTCATTCCTCACTCTATCTCTTAGCGATATTCCTAGGATTCTGCATAAGCATGCCATTTCAGATATCACAAGTTTACACTTGTCCTGTGCTGTCATTGTCCATGTTTTGCATTGGTATCACAGTGTTGGCATAATAATTGTTTTGAATAGTATTTCTCAGATACAACCTATCCATCTTTGTCTGGTTCTTCCCTTGTTTCTCTTTTCAGATGATCTTTTATTGAAAGCTATCAATGGAATGTGGTCTGGTTTCATTCTGAATAGGTAGCCAAACCATTTGATATTTTGTGTGTCTATGTATTCTTTGCATGATATTGTTTTCATTAGATTTCTTATAGTGCCATTGTTTATTTTATCTGTTTTTGTTACCCCCAGTGTTGTTCTCATGCATTTAATTTCACATATGGCAAGTTTTTCTCTGTCATCGTTCAGGTCTGGCATTGGTAATAGTGTCTGCATGAACCCTGTGTTTATTAACATTCTGTGGAGATCATGTCAATGCTCTGTTATTTCAGCAGTGGTGCTAATTGATATATTAAATGCGTTTGATTTCTGACATCTTGTCTCTATTTCTCTATATAGTCTCCCATCTTCCAAGAACACGCTGCCTAGATACTTAAATTCCTTTACTTGGTATATTTTTTTTCTATATAGCCAAAAAACTCTGCTTTCTGTTATAATGTTGTTTAGGAGTCACCCCTCTTCTAAAATTGATGTTCGTACATGAAGATGTAACAAAGAATAAAATACACATAATGAATGAAGGAATAAGATCAACAATGAGGAGAAAAAGTTCACCTCTAATAAGGCTCCCTTTCATGTTGCTAGTTGTTGTGTTTATCTCCTGGAGGCACCTCTCATCCAAACACCATTCTAGTAGTAGTTTGGTGTTGCCCAAACACTGCAGGACGCTGTTCATAAAACACTGAAATAAACATTCAGGGAACAAATGTAAACAAATTATACCTTCGTATTTCTATATTGTTGTTGTTGTTGTTGTTGATATCCAAATGCTGATGGATAATGCTACTCTTGTCAGTAAAATACCATTCTTAAAAAGGTGCAGGTCTTCTGAAGTTGACTTAGTGATACATAAAGTAAGTTAGTAACTGTTAAGGGTGTCTGTAGAGGTTTTGTTTTCCTGGCAGTTGAAAGGTAAGGGCAGTCAATAAAGAAGTATTCCACTGTTTTATTGAGATGAGAGCAGTGTCTAAAAGCAGGTAGTTGCTGGGGTTTGATACGATTTAAATGGCTATTGATCCTTGCATGTCCTGTTCGAAACTGAAAGAACATATTTCTATAAAATGTACATATTACAAACTATCAGCCATTATGCCCTGAGAGATTTACTGAAGCTGAGATCTGATCACCTATGGACTCGTCCGGTGTACAAAGAGGAATCACCATATCTAATACCTAATACATTTTACAACATATATGTATAGCTATACCCACACAGTGATCCTATCACTGCATGCGTGTTATCAGAACCGGAAAGAGGAGCAAAAAATAGCAACACTGTTTACCTTCCATGTATTTCATAAGGTTATGGGGTAGAGTTGGCTGTCACATCCCATATAGGGTCTAAGGGACCCAGAAGCCATGTTAAAGTTGAATATGTCAGGCAGAAAGGCACAGATATCAAAGCTGTAAACCATGCCACAATGTATTCCATTTTCAGGATTACATCCTGCTAATCTGCAGAAGTTTGAGAATAAACTCAGAAGAAGAAGAGATTCTATCAGAATCCTTGAGCATGCTGCACAAGATATAAAATTGCATGATAAAACTGAATGGGTCTCTCTTCTTAACAAGGATCAAAGTATTATATAGATCTATTGTCCAGGGCTTATGTTTCAACAAGGCCAAAGTATTATATAGGTCTATTGTCCAGGGCTTATGTCTCATCAAGGCCTAAAGTATTCTATAGGTCTATTGTCCAGGGCTTATGTCTCAACAAGGCCCAAAGTATTATATAGGTCTATTGTCCAGGGTTTATGTCTCAACAAGGCCTAAAGTATTCTATAAGTCTATTGTCCAGGGTTTAAGTCTCAACAAGGCCCAAAGTATTCTATAGGTCTACTGTCCAGGGCTTATGGGAGTAAGAGGCACTGAAAGAGCTGAAGTATTGGCAGGTAATACTGTAGTGGTTGTCACGGTGACAAGAAGACATCGGGCAGAGTTCATTAGAGCAGTTATGAGAGCATTACAAGATGTTGACGCTTGATGCATATCCAAATGTATGCCATTGGTCATGAAAAACATGGACCTAACACCATATTCCCCAATACACCTCAATGAAATGGAAAAAGGAAGACTTTACTTTTTTTCATAAGTTGGCTTGAGATAGGCAATGTACATGCTGAGGCTAAGAAAGGCAATGTACATACTGAGGCTAAGAAAGGCAATGTACATGCTGAGGCTAAGAAAGGCAATGTACATGCTGAGGCTAAGAAAGGCAACGTACATGCTGAGGCTAAGAAAGGTAACGTACATGTTCAGAGAATTATATAAACTGGAGTGGCAAAAGTCTTCTTTTGCATTCACTCTCAAATAATTATCGCAAAAGTTTGTGTGATTTCTGTCAGGGAGCATGCAGTATATTGTATTACTGTTCAATTTGCACATGTAGGCCCAGTACATCTAATTTCAGCATGCTTTTAATTTATGTGAGCTCCAGGCGATGACTGTGTACTGACTCTACAAGTTACAGTTTATCATCCATTGTGTTCCTTGGACTTTTCCAGGCCTAAACATGTCCCTGGGTGGTAGTCTCAAGGAGGTGATAAGCATGAATTTAGATTTGGGTCAACTACATCTATCTTGCACAAGGTGCTCTGCTGCCAGTAAATATGTCTCGCGTAATTAGACGCATTGTTCCATGTTTTGAGGTACTAAACTTATTCTTGTCTATGAGCATGATTCCAGTATAGGAAACATTGTACAGTAGACTTGGTCTTGGTCTGTTCTCCCTCTTAGCCAAGGTTTCATTCGCTGAGGTTTCATTTGCTGAAGTTTCATTCACTGAGGTTTCATTCACCGACATTGTGAATATCTCATGCAAGTATGAGCCTCTACACATATTTAGAAGCATCAGGGAATATTTGCTGCTTGTTCTTTTCCATGAGATATGCTTCTTGGAGGTTACTAGAAGCTTGTTCTCGATCTGAACATTGCTTTAGTTGCACATTTCCATTTAGCATTTTTTCTACTCTATTTGCACACAATGCTGCCTTCCCTCTAGTGATGTCATGTAACTCAATATGTTAGTCTTACTTTTCTGGAGACTTTGTCATGATTCTCAATGTTCATGAGCTTGGGACATGACAGTCCGGAAATTCAGACCAGACGTTGTTTTACTCTGCTGAAACAGCATTTTGGCTGTGGGTACAGTGTCATTCAGAGATCTTGTTTGTCATGTGTAAACAAATCTCCTTCCTTCTGCCTGGACAAGATCTTTAAAGTAGTAGCCAGACTGCTTCACATGAAGATATAAGTGTATTTCTTTATTGGTCTTCCTCTGGCTCTGTAACCTGATCAAGCTTTATTACAAGAGTTGGACATAATCCAATCTCATAACAATTATATTTGCAGATTTTTTTAGCTCATATTGAGATCAAACCAGCACAGTTTACATTGCATGTATCATTTTCTTCCCATAGTCACTAAATATATCTCTGCTCTACTGTCTCTAGATACAATCAAAACTTACTCTCACACAAGACATATCTCTGCTTTACTGTCTCAAGATACAATCAAAACTTACTCTCACACAAGACATATCTCTGCTTTACTGTCTCAAGATACAATCAAAACTTACTCTCACAAAAGACATATCTCTGCTCTACTGTCTCAAGATACCATCAAAACTTACTCTCACACAAGACATATCTCTGCTTTACTGTCTCAAGATACAATCAAAACTTACTCTCACAAAAGACATATCTCTGCTCTACTGTCTCAAGATACAATCAAAACTTACTCTCACACAAGACATATCTCTGCTCTACTGTCTCAAGATACAATCAAAACTTACTGTCACACAAGACATATCTCTGCTCTACTGTCTCAAGATACAATCAAAACTTACTATCACACAAGACATATCTCTGCTCTACTGTCTCTAGATACAATCAAAACTTACTATCACACAAGACATATCTCTGCTCTACTGTCTCTAGATACAATCAAAACTTACTCTCACACAAGACATATCTGCTTTACTGTCTCAAGATACAATCAAAACTTACTCTCACACAAGACATATCTCTGCTTTACTGTCTCAAGATACAATCAAAACTTACTCTCACACAAGACATATCTCTGCTCTACTGTCTCAAGATACAATCAAAACTTACTGTCACACAAGACATATCTCTGCTCTACTGTCTCAAGATACAATCAAAACTTACTGTCACACAAGACATATCTCTGCTCTACTGTCTCTAGATACAATCAAAACTTACAGTATTGCCTAAATTTCGGAGACCAACTTTGCCGCCATCTTTATACTTTGCATTCTGAGGAATGTAGATAACAGATACATGTTAAGATTAGTGTTGTATGATCTTACAAGCCATAAATACATTACAACAGTTGGGACATCCATAAAACTATGATCCAACAGGTGAAAAGTGAGATAAAATTGTATGAATCACTAAATGCTGATCATATGAAATATTATATTGCCTGAAACATCAAATCTTTCAGTTAATATAATATTTATTATTAATATTTATATTATCATTTATTTATTACCTATTTTCTTAAGTAATAAATTACTATTTGTACATATAATATTGCTACATTTTTACTAGTGCTACCACAGCTACCACCTACTTGTTGGATTTTCTTATACATTCTGGTTACTATATCACAAAAATTGCACAGAAATTTACATTTAAGATTTGTTTTTACAATACATATATATCCTCAGAGTATTTGATCTGACACTGTGATATAAAGAATTAAATTACTTGCATATAGGTCTGAAACTCTAATCCCCTTCCTAATACTCTCCTAAGGAATGCACAAACTTCTTCCAGTGGCTCTTCCAATATTGAAAGCACTGCTGGAAAACAACATCGGGAATGGAGTACAGTTTAACCACCCCTTTCTGCCCACAGATATGCTCTGTTTTGCCACATATCATGAAAGCATCGGGTAACCTCCAGTAAGTATTTATTTGTAATGTTTATATTCGGGGGGGGGGGGGGTTGTGTACATATATTGCTCCACCCCATGGGAGTAAAAATACATGGTTAACAAGACTATCATTTTGATATGCACCTGCCTTCAACTTGGTTCTGGATTATATCTAAACATCCACAACTCATCACCAGTATTCACTGAGTTTAGAAAGTTCAGATTACCATTTTTTTAAAGTCCAGATTTCTTGTGAGATTTTCACTTTTGCTCCATTATTATAAGATTTGGCTATAGTTTCGCAGGTACCAGGCACTGGCCACATCATGAAATCCTTAGTCAAAATGAAATTAACCAACCAAAAATTATTCCCACTTCATCCACAAGCTCTTGGATAGTAATAAAACATTTATACACAACCAGAGTCCAAAGTTGGTTAATGACTACATCATTTTGTCTTATTGATAGCCTATCAGTGCTCCATCAGTTTAGCCATCTTTCAAGTAGCTGTCTATCTATTGTCTTTTCTCCTAATTGCTTTTCTCTGAATTTTTATAAGATGTCGCACGATTGAATGATGATCTGTGTTCAGTCTATTGCACATTTGGTCACTTAATATGCAGTAATACTGTGATGTCTCAGAATGTTGGTAACTCCTTTAATCCACCTTCTTCTTGGTCTTCCTCTGTATCTTGCTGTTTCCATTTTCATGTTGTATGCTCTTGGCTCTGGCCAATAAGGGTTCGTTCTCATTAAGTGGCCATTTCAATTTCTGTTTTTCAATATATTTGACCACTGATGTTGTTCCAACAGTTCTTGTAATTTCCTAATTTCTCGTATGATCTCTTTGTGTTCTGTTTTCTGCTTTCCTTAGACATCTGACTTCACATGTAGTAAGTTTTCTCTCTTATTCCTTAGTTAGAGTCCATGTCTGACATTGAAAACATAATGTTGGGATGAATACTGAATTTATGATTTGCCTTTTGGTTTCCATCGGGACAGATGTGTGTTTCAAAATTGGTGTACATTCATAATTTACTTAGTTCGCTTTTTGAATTGTCTCGAGATCTCTGTCAATTCTTCCATCAACTGTAAAATATTCCCTAGATATTTAAATTCCTACACTTGTTTCCGTAAAAGAAGTTGTACCATTTTTTAATTTGTGTGATGCTCATGGAATCATCACTGAAAGAATGTTGAATCTGATGAAGTTTCTCTTGGGTACACTACGTCTTTGGCAAATTCTAAGGCAATATCACTGTTCTAGTTCTTCCGTCTTTCTACAAAAATGAAAATGTGACAACTGCTCACCATACAATATCACTCTAATGCTGATTGTCAGTCACCCTGGTAACTATGAGTTGGGAAAAATGCATGTTTGCATTACTGTTTTACTGTTTCCCCACAAGAGAACACCAATCGTTCATGATTTATTTTTCCCACAAAAAATATTGTTGGATCCTTTTTTTTTAAACAGTCTTCATATACCGGTATACAGTATATGAAATATCAGAAGATCATCATCATCATGTGTCACACTAGGTGGTTTAGTCAATCATTGATTTTCACTATATTCTATCGCCAGTAATGTGTATCAGCTTTACTGGTGCCATTCAACCATGTCGCAATGTCAAACTATCCAGCATCGTCTCTCTGCTGTCCTCTTGTCTCTTTTTCCCTCAACTTTATCTGTTGTTAAATTGTATTCCAAACCTCCTCTTCTCATGTTGTAATAAATAAATGTGGTCTGTTTGTTTTATAATGTTGATAAGTAACCTTCTTTTGGTGTCAATCTCTCTCAGAACATCGCCATAACAGAAGATACACAATATGAACAGAAGATATACAATACAAATAGAAGATATACATTATAAACATAATTTATACAATATAAAAAAGAGGATATACAATATAAACAGAAGATATACAATATAAAAAATAAGATATACAATATAAAAAATAAGATATACAATATAAAAATAAGATATACAATATAAAAATAAGATATACAATATAAACAGAAGATATACAATATAAAAAATAAGATATACAATATAAAAAATAAGATATACAATATAAAAAATAAGATATACAATATAAACAGAAGATATACAATATAAAAAATAAGATATACAATATAAAAATAAGATATACAATATAAACAGAAGATATACAATATAAAAAATAAGATATACAATATAAACAGAAGATATACAATATAAACAAGATAAATAACATCTGAACAAAATATATACCATATACACCATAACATAAGGTAATAAATAATAAAAACAACACAAGAAACTGAAGAAGTACACTCAAACATAAAAAGTAAACATATTTTGAAAAACAAATATGGTAATATATCCTATTCAAGATGCAACCATTAACCAAGAATTTTTGTGGCTGTAGTAATTTTCTAGGCAATATAAATATGTTCAGTAATTCATCATTGCTTTCTAAACAGTTTGATTGCACAATTGCTTGTGACAGGATTCAAACCTAGTATCTTTGCCATCATGGAGCAGAACAAGCACATTTTAGAGTAACTTAAATATGTATTTGTCTCAAATAAAATGATGTGTATGGCATACTGGTATACCATACTTGTCAAATAAAATTATGTGTAGGGCCTACTGGCACACTATACTTGTCAAAAAATTTGACTACTTGAAAAGCAAACAGAAGATAACAAAAATTTTCAACAAAGGTTCAACACTTTAATACAAAAATTTAAAATATCTAAACAAAATAAAAAAGCAAATGAAACAATAAAGAGATACTTATAATGTTCAAACTTACACCATTGTAATGTGAAGATGTGCTTGGGAAACCTGTGGCATTATATGATGTAGACTGGGAAGATAAACAAATATATCTCTAAAGGTGGAAAACCTCAGACAAACTGTACATACATATAAACCGCTTATGCTATGGAGGCAAAAGTTATTTCTGAGACTGACTACAAAAATGAGGTATAAATATTCTCAATTGCAAAACATTTCCTGCTTTCTTTCTACATAACATGTTTTTTGCATATGGAACAAAATAATACAAGCCTGTAAAATGTGTTTGAATTTTATGTGCACGGATTTATTTAGATTGCATTGTTATTTCATGCAAGGAGAAAAGAATATGTGCTCTTAACATGACTGTGTCATTCTTTGCTGTGATTTTGCTACATATTATAAACACATCTACTAATTGTTATGTTACAATTCATCATGAACTGGTCTAACTGCTAGCAACTGTTCAAACTACACATAAATGAGTGATAGTGTTATTTTTTTAAATTATTATTATTTGACGCATTCATTCACATTAAAAACCCGCCATTCTGTGTCCAACACTGAACACAAAAAATACCACAGGAAATTATTACAACATCTGCACTTTCCTTCAATGTATTCTACAGAAATCCATGTACACAAGATTCAGACACATTTTACAGACCAGCTATTATTTTGTTACATATGAACCAAGGTTTTTAATATGCATTTTTCCTTGGTTTATATAATTTATGAAATGACAAAAACACAACACTTTATTTCTTATTTTCTATAGAAAATATAGCACTAGAAAAACATACTGGAGGAAGAGATTTAGAAATGGAGGAAGAGATTTAGCAATGGAGGAAGAGATTTAGCAATGGAGGAAGAGATTTAACAATGGAGGAAGAGATTTAGCAATCGAGGAAGAGATTTAGCAATGGAGGAAAATTCTTGATTCTTGATTAGAAACTGGCTTCACAGCACGTGGGACATTCCCATAAGTGCTCCGCCCTCTGCTCCAGCAGCCATCCCAGTGTATGTAGACTCATAGTTCCGGTCAGGTGTTGATTGTGTGATCTTCAGGACTTTCAAAAAATTTACTTTTCCTCCCCTCACCTCTGAATACTCCCATTTCTAATATTCTCTGTATGTGTACGTTCTCAACCTCATTGACATCATCTGCATCTTGAAATGAATTTATTACTGCCTTCATTAAATCTGCTTTATCTCTTCTCAGCAATGTGCCGTCTATCACTGCATTGCCTGCCAATAAGTCGGCTTGGCTCTCTCATTTCCTCTGACCCCAGCATGACCAGGGCAGTATATCCATGTAATGCTCTGGACAACTGAGTTGTTCAATAAGTCCCACCATTCTTTTCTTAGCATGAACTTTTCTATCTTGTGCAACATGCTTTGAGAGACTCATGCAATGGAGGAAGAAATTTAGCAATGGAGGAAGAGATTTAACAAAAGTTGACATCAGCAATACTGTTGTTTTTTTAATTTGTAGCATATCCTATTCAGGAAGCTGCCCTAATCCAGCATTGTTTAGCTGTAGTAATTTTCTAGACAATATAAATATTTTCAATAATTTGTCATTGCTTTCTGAACGGCTTAGATAAATATTTGGCTGCAATGAGATTTGAACCCGGTACCTTGGCCATCAAAGATGAGCTCAGTACTGTGTCACCACATAGCTCTTTACACCAATTAAATTGTTTGAATTTGAAACGTTTTTCTAAAAATATAAAACCAAATGTATTTTTTCACCAAACTAATTTCTAATTTCTGTGTGTTGACATAACTGGCCTTTCTTTGTACAGCCATTTTGCCTTGACCTACAACTATGGCGAAGTGTAGATTTAATGTATCTGAAATTTATAAACATTTGGAAGAAAGTTTCTCTGATAATTGATTTATTCATTATCTGATTCAGGAAGGGATTTAGAAAGTGTTAATTTGCATTGTGATACTAGTTACTCAGAGAATAAAGTATAATTCTGATGATATTTACAGCGCATGTGTTTCAATTTCATGGTCAAACATGTGATAAGGTAAGATCCACATTTTCGTTTTCTGGTAGTAATGGTATAATAATTCAAAACATTGATTATGCAAAAATTTTAAGAATCTTTGAATGTGTATCACATGATACTATTATACAGCATATCTCTGATGAGACAAATAAATATGCTGACAAGCATACCAGTGATAGGAAAAAAAAATTGCGCCCAGAATAAAATGGATTATTAAGATTATTTGTTTGAAATGTTTGATTTTGCGAGACGAATGTATATAAAGGTTTTTACATCTCCTCCATAATATAAAGAAGCATTATATTTGTAAATTCATAAATTAGAGTATACAGCAATAATACATTCAAATTCTTGAATGCGGTGGACAGTGGGCGAGAATGTGGTGGGTTAATTGGTTAGGGGAAAAAATTTCAACAACCCATAAAAGGACCCCACACTGCAGTTACGATTTTACCTTTTTCAACTTTATCCAGCATAGCCAAATGTTAACCCACTCAATCTCTTAGCGGACAAAATATATCTTTAAATAGTCATTACCGCAGCAGCCGTTACAGTCTGATTGACACACAGTCAATTAGATTGAAGTCAGTTACTGGTTCAATTCAAATAAACATGCTAAATTTAGCCCTGAAGTGATTACTGGTAATGGCGGCTTCCAGTGTTGTTTTCTAGTTGTTTATAACGGCTCTCATTTCCGAACTGCGAAAGGTTTATTATATTTTAAATTTTCTTCAAAACTTGGTAAACATGGACCTATTTATGATTCAGATGATGTTGATAAGCAATATTTTAATGGAATTTCAGAGTAATGAATCAAATGTTTATGGAGAATTAGTTAAGTATTTAGAAATTGAAAATTTGAAGTAGCAACGATCGTCAACCTGTAGTGTAAGCCTAATTGATGATGTACGTGTCCTACACAGACCATAGACCTGGTAATGATTGAGAATAGTCAACACAGCTGATCTATGTCAATATTTATCCTGCAATCCTGCAAATGACATTGATCCAGATTACTCTGCTTTTGATCAAAACTATGCCTAGTTTTCACTATTTCTATGTGAGTTATTCTTTGGGACTATGCGCAGAACGTTGTGTATGCCTGCATCAAAATTCTCGGACAAACCAGATCTATTTTGGAAATCTGTTTCACCAGACATCTAGGGCTTTCTTTATGTGAACTAGGTCTATATTTTTTGGATTAGTTAACAGTTACAGAATTTTGTTGTCATGCTGTGTAAGGGAGATCACTTTGAAGCTTCCATTTGAACATTTATCAGCAAACAAATTAACACAAGAAAATGAAGTGGACATGAAATTGGTGCTTATTTTTTTCCATCTCACATGTTACATGACAGGTAACTTATGTTACATGACATTCACACAGATATCTTCACAGATCGGTACCTATTCCATTTATCAGTTAATTGGACTTTAAATCATAAAGATTTAATTCAAGTTGTATTTTATATTAATGTTATTGCATTATCACTTCTAATTTTTGCTGAGTTATTCCCCTTGGGAATGACGCCCATAGTTTTTCCTGATCGGTTGGGATTGAAAGTGTTAATAAAGGAAGAAAGAGTGAAAGCTTGAAACCCCGGGGATCAGGTAAGTACGAAAGTAATACCTCTATCTATTTATTGTCTTTTCTCTGCTTTTGCTGTAAGATGTCGCAGGATTGAATGACGATTGTTTTTCAGGCTATGTCATGTTTGGTCGCTTGATATGCAGCAATATTGTGATGTCGCAGAATGTTGGTAACTCTGTCAATCCACCTTCTTTGTCTTCCTCTGTATCTGGCTGTTTACATTTTCATGTTGTATGCTCTTAGGAAATGTATGTGTTTTATCAGTGCTATTCGATAAATGGAATTTCCTCCTGAAAGCAATGGCAACCAACAGAAGTACAGTGCCTAGTGATTCAGTTATGGATAGTTCAGAGAACTGTGCAGTAGAAATTAAGAGAAGGGTGGCAATGGCGTTTTTGAAACTTATCCTAATGAAAAATCTCTGGCAAGGCATCAGTAGCAAAGTAAAACTGTGTATAATCAATCAATAAATAAACCCATAACCCTCCAGGGTCATAGGGGTACCATATTGGATGCTTCAGCATACCGAGTCCTCCAGCAATTTCAATCCTTAGCAATGCAGATGAGTGAGGAAAAATCTTGTCCTAGCCATTCCTTGATGTTGTCTGTCCATGCCTTTATTTGTTCTCCTCTGCTTCTTCCGCCTTTGACAGTTCCCTGCAGTAATATTTTTTACAAGGAATCATATCTGTATACATCATGTCCAAACCATGCTAGTTTTCGGTGTTTCACTATTGAAAGCAATGGTTTTTGTACACCTGCATACTTCTCTACTATATTTCTTACGTACAAATTGGTCTTATGTTCCCTATAGCAAATTCATAGAATTTTTCTGTAGTATTTGTACTCGAAAGCTTGTAATCGTCTCTCCATGTCCGCAGTGAGTGTCCAGCTTTCACAGTCATAGAGCACAACAGAAACCACCAGCGACTTATACAGCTGGACTTTCACTCCAACACTGATGTTGCTTTTCCAAATCACCGTTAGCCTTAACAAAGACGCTAAAGCCATCTCCAGCTTTATTTTTGTTCTACTTTGCATTTCCCCTCACTGCATTTGTTGGATCCGAGGTATTTGAAGGTATGTATAAGAACTTGCGTATTCCCTGTGGCAACATATGGCTGTGAGGCTTGGACTCTAAATAAAACAGTTGCTAAGAAAATTGCCGCCTCCAAATTGTGATACTACAGAAAAATTGTGCATATACCATGGACAGCAAAAAATACAAAGAAGTATTACAATCATTAAACGTCAAAGAGGGCTGGCTCCTAAATAACATCATAACAAGAAATCTTAAATTCTTTGGTCATCTAAAGAAATATAACAGCATGGAAAGACTAATAGCAGAAGGCAGAGTACGGCAGCAGAGGAAGAGGTCGCTCATGACGACGATGGACAAATGATATATCACTGTTTAAACGTGTCCCTGGAGGAGGCAGGCCAACTCGCCCAGGATTTCGAGTTGTTTCTGAAGATCCATAAAGAAGACTTTGTTCTGGAAAGAATTTTACACGATGATGATGCTCTTACCACTGTCCGATAAGGGTTCACTTTACAATAATACCTCAATAAAAGTTCATTCAGTACACATTTAAAAAATAATTTTTCCAGTTTAAAAGGCAGCAGAAAACAAATAAAGCATGAATAGTCACTAATATTGTCGCATACATACCCCACTAGACATTGAGCTGCTTGAACTCAGGTTACTCAAGGAAGACTTTGTTGGAGATTCATCAACATCCCCTGAAAGCCCAATACGTCGTGATCCTAGGTTTGTGGGGCTCAATTCTCGGGACATGCTTGGTGTGTACACTGTTCTTGATGTGCCATCTGGCCGCTCACCATCAAGGTGAGAAGCCCGACTTGCACGGCTAAAAATATCATCGTTGCTGTTATCTCTGTAGTTTCGACTGCGAAATGATGAACTGGTGGTTCTACCAACAGAGGAATAATTATTATCCCCAAAAACACTGGTTGCTCGATTTCTGTTAGAAGAACAATTTGTGTCGGTGATATCCAAGTTGGAGAGGTCGATTAAGCTGGATGATTTTCCTGGTCGATTAGTTCCACTAAGAGGGCGGGTACTGAAATCGCTTCCAAAGGATGTGGCTGCATTTAATCTGCCAATGCGGCTGGTAGTGGTAGCTGTGTTGCGAGTCAAGGTGCTATAATTGCTTGAGCCATGATCAGGTATATAGTGGCTGCCTGCACTGTAGCCAAAAGATGATAAGTGGTCAGCTTTTAGTGGCCCTAATCGGGGTGTGACCCCATTTGGTGTTAAGTTGCGCCGTGTCTCAGCTGAAGTCAGGCCACTGGCTACATTGAAGCTACTTAGTTTTCGCCCAGTGGTATCCAAGGGACCAGGACCAGGAGGTAGAGGACGTGATGATGTCCTACACAGAAAACAAGTAAGCTATGGTTAGTTATGACATATCAGAGATCATGTGAAAGTTAAATTGGAACACCATACGCACAGTTCAAATTAATAAAAATTATTTCTCACAACTGATTACACGTTAATAATAAATTATGAAATCAACTTGGATAAAAATCTCTCAACCAAATATTATATAATCAAAATCTCTTCTTAACCACAAATTGTGCAATACAAATCTCTTCTGAAACACAAATTATGTAATAGAAATCTCTTCTTAACCACAAATTATGTAATACATTTCTCTTAACCACAAATTATGCAATACAAATCTCTTAACCACAAATTATGCAATACAAATATTTTAACCACAAATTATGTAATACAAATATTTTCTTAACTACAAATTATATTATACAAATATCTTTGTAATTTCAGATTATGTAATACAGATCTCAACCACAAATTATATAATACAAATAAATCTCTTAACCACAAATTATATAATACAAATAAATCTCTTAACCACAAATTATTTAATACAAATTTCTTCTTATCCTTTAGCATAAAACCAAAAATTTTGCAATAGCATGAAAGCTCTGATCGTAAAACTGTTCCCTGTTGTTATGCAGTCTTGTAACTACAAACAACCATATTAGATTTAGGTTTTAAATCTGAGAAAATGCAAAAGTTAGGCTAGCAATAATAAAACTTATTTTTCCTATAAACTGGTGTCAGAGAAGCCAGCAATTCAGAGCAATATTTTAATATTTAGTCATCTGTTCCAATCAGTGCAAATTGAGTTGAAATGAAAGTCATTTTCAGTTATTATCTTCTTCTTCAGCATTCGCTCTCAAATAACCACAACGAATATTTCGTGTGATTTCCGCCTGGGAGCATGAAGTACGTTGTGCTGCAAGTTCCACAGTAGAACTGTAATTATTTGCACCCCGGTAGGCCACTTGTGGTCAGGACGTCCGAGGTCCAGAACATCCATTTTTTTTCGTCATTCCTTAATTTTGGGTTTGGTCCCTAGTCTGTGACAGCCTGTGTATCTGTGGCCGGCCACGCTAGTGTATAGTGCCTCTTCGCCAATACACTTGTCGAACGCGTCTATCTGGTACGAGGTGTTCCACCGTCTATGAACCCATCTCGTGCAATTGGACGTATTCTGCCTGTGTCCATCGGGTACTGAACCGTTTCTCATCCGCGAGCCTGGTTCCGTATCAGGAAGAACTCGCCTGATGAGTTGGACACTGGCTCGTTCGCCCTCATACCCGAGGTGTTGTTCACAGACATCGTGAACCCCTTGTCCAAGTTCGAGTCTCACGCCATGTGTTTGAGAGCAAGACGTTCTAGAGCTGAGCAACCTTGTCCCAATAGCGCCTGAGCCCATCAGGTACTGAACCCTTTCTCTCTGCAAGTGTATTTCCAGTATTGGAAAGCTTGACAATAGAGTTGGGCCAGGGCTAATATCGTTGTCCCTTTTCTGCCTGAGCCCATCAGGTACTGAACCCTTTCTCTCTGCAAATGTATTTCCGGTATAGGAAATCTTGACAGTAGTAGAGTTGGGCCAGGGCTGCCATCATTGTCCCTTTTCTGCCTAAGCCCATCAGGTATGGATCCCTTTCTCTTCGCGAGCTTATTTCCGGTTTAGGAAGGCTCGACGTTAGAGTTGGGTTAGGTCTTCTTGCTTTTCCGAACGCCCATGATTGTGTATGGGTCTCTGCCTATAAGGAGCACAGGTAACTAGAAGCTCGACTCGAGCTAACAGAGCTTGTAGTTCCCCTTTCCTAGGAACTTTTTCCATCCTAGTTCGCGCTGCCCTCTGGCACTGTTCTGCCTTTCATTGCGTCATTGTATTCAGTATGACATCTATTAGTCTCTCGACATGCCATCAATCTCCACGTACCTTTTACATTGGCCGCCCCTCCAATGTTCAGTGAGACTGTATGTCGACCGTGTCACTGTATGTGGTGATGCAAATGGTGTCGGAGATGTTGTCTGTCTCTTATGCAGTCAAATCTCTTTCCATCTGCTACCTCCACATTCTCGGACACGATCCCCAAATGATTTGGCCAGAACCAGCTCGAGCTGCTGTATTTCTGTTTCCAGGGTGCACCGCGTGGAGGTACATTTGGGATCTTGGTTATCTGCTAACCCTGGGTCCGCCTAGAGCATTGCGTTCCCTTTGCACCCCTTCAGTTATTATTATTATTATGGATGATTCTAATGATGGGGATTTGTTGGGAATAGGCCTAAGTTTGTTTTCAAAGACGATATTATGAACCCATTACTTTTAATATAAAATAACATTAGAAAGAATAGGCTTAGCATTTAGCCACAATATATTCTGTATTGAATATATTGAAATTGTCAGAGACTACTTGGTCTAGACCTACAGTAATGGATTGACAATATTAGTGACATGTACATGCTTCATTTGTTTTCACTAACGATATTATGAGCACATTAGTTTGGTTATGAAATAACATCTGAAATACAATTATCCTAGGCATTTAGCTGCATCACATTTTCCCCACTTTCTCACATATCACATATTATACACACAACAGCAAAATTTACATCATCACATTCAGTAACGAATCATTTATTTCCATTAAATAAAATTTTGAATAAGAGTTCCAAAAAGTTATTTATTTTCCAAACACACACTGAAAGTAGGTCAAATTGTCAAAAAAAAAATAATTCGACTGCTGGAGGAATTTACACAATTTTTAATTTATTTGCTAAAGGTTAACCAAATTATGTTACACATCGATTCTTAACCAAATTATGTTACACATCGATTCTTAGCCAAATTATGTTACACATCGATTCTTAGCCAAATTATGTAATACACATATCTTCTCAACCACATATTATGTAAACAAAATCTCTTCTCAACCAAAATTGTTTTTGGCATTTGTTCTCAAATTCCCACTAGATCTCACTTATAGCAGGACAGTGGTCCTACTAACTTTCTAGTACGATGTTGTTCAGAGACCAGAGATGCGTTAATATCACCATTTTATTTGCGCCAATAGCCCATAACATCCGAGTTCAGCTTATTCAAATGAGTTATGAACAAATATCATTGGACTCTGGACAGGTCTAGAGCTGCTCAGTCTCTGCAAGAAGATTTCAGAGGTTATGTATGCTAATGGTTATTCTGGCTCAGTGCATGAATCCTGCTCGCTCAGCCCTGCAGGCATTCAGCTCTATTAATATAAACTAGACAGTAATAAAACAAATTAGTCAACTCAGATTTCAAGTTTAACTTTTTACAGGACCAATCACCGACATACTGGCAAAATATAGAAACCCTACAGGACCAATCACTGACATACTCGCAAAATATAGAAACCCTACAGGACCAACCACGATTGTTGTTAGTCCATTACAAGTGATCATGACCATTTATTACTCCACTTTTGAAATTCAGTTAGAGATATGTCCATGTCTATGAGTTTGTAAATGGCTAATAAGCCCTATTCAAGCTGCAAATGTCCTTGGACAAATGGCAAATGTACTTGTCCCGGGCATGGAATGACACTTCTAACCGTTGATACATCTCAGTAAGTGACACAATTTATATGAGAATATTAATTTCTTCATCATTTTTGTTTTATGACTTACTAAATCTAACCCCTAAATTTGTGAAATAATCAAATGCCATCATTGTTCTTATACATACATATTCTGTAACCAATTTCCTTTTCAATAATATATGATACATACATTAATTATTAATATTAGTTTGTCAAGTGATACAATGAAATATAGAAGTAGTAAAGTCTTTCTACACATGAAAATTAATGTGGCCCAAACCTTACAAATAATCAAGTCCGGAAAGAGTTATGAAATAAAAATTACAACCACAGATTTAAAAAAAATGATAGCATATTCTAACAATAAACTATAAATACTTTAGAGAAATTTCAAACAAACAGACCTTATGTTAGAGGTTGAATGAAGAGGTGTATAGCCATTTGTAATGGATTTTCTACCACCAGATGAACCTCGTGGAACTGAAGCTGTGTTTGATCCATAAGATGTTGAATAGGAGGCTGTAGACGGCACATACCTGCAGTAACATGACCACAAAAATTAGATTTGAAGAAAGTTATGCTCTTTAACAATAAAATGGTTTTACTTCACTTTACATTTGTCAAATTCTATTCATCATCAAACCCACAACCTTGGGTGTCTGTGACTGCAACAATAGCAATGCAAAACTCCGACAACAGTTTAAGAATACGTAACAATGGTTAGCTTTGAGCACGGTAACCATCAGGTAGATACAGGAACCACTTTTCTAGAACGGATGTTGCCGACTGTACCATCAATATAGTTACATACGTTCACTGATCTGTGGAAGTGGTAAAAACACTGAATGTATTACTTACCAATGCTGAAATCAAATGTTTTGAGACATAAGTGCAAATGAAACACCACCACAATGAATTTCCATTCTCTGGACTCCATCCTTCTGGGAATCTTGTAGGATCATTGCCCTGCTATAAGAGACATTCAGTGGGATGTTTGAGAACGAACAAACAAAGACCTGTAATCCATCACGATCGTGCATGTGCCAAAAATATTTTATTTTGTTGTATAGCGGTAATCTAGTCATGTAGTATGATACCATGGTTTCTGGTGCGCCTCCCTGCTTTCAGCACCTGTGCTTGTTTGGGCAGGACACAGTCCTGCCCAATGAAGGGGATGGCCCGACCAGTCTTAGTTACCAGTCTGTGTTGGCTAAACTAATCCCCATCTCCACTTCAAGGAGTTGTTCTCGATGAGGTTTATAAATATTGATAACACACACATGTACGTGTGTGCATGTGTGTGTGTATGTATATCAACTTTCAACATTACTCCTGCATCCAAAGATCAATATGGACATAAAGAGACAGATAACATCTACAATTTTCATAACAACATTTGGTTACCAGTGTCAAACATGGTCTTTAACAATCTTACAGCAGAGGAAAATCATCAGATGTGAGATGAAGTGTTTAAGGAAAGCTGCTATGATCACCAATCTAGACAGAATAAGACATGAAGATAGAAGAAGAAGATAGCAATAATGCCTTGTATCGAATATATAGATCATCAGCAAGATAAAGTGGTTTAGTCAGCTTGTGAGAATGTATAGATTATCAGCAGATAAAGTGGTTTATTCACCTTGTGAGAATGTATAGATCATCAGCAGATAAAGTGGTTTAGTCAGCTTGTGAGAATGTATAGATTATCAGCAGATAAAGTGGTTTATTCACCTTGTGAGAATGTATAGATCATCAGCAGATAAAGTGGTTTAGTCAGCTTGTGAGAATGTATAGATTATCAGCAGATAAAGTGGTTTAGTCACCTTGTGAGAATGTATAGATTATCAGCAGATAAAGTGGTTTAGTCACCTTGTGAGAATGTATAGATCATCAGCAGATAAAGTGGTTTAGTCACCTTGTGAGAATGTATAGATCATCAGCAGATAAAGTGGTTTAGTCACCTTGTGAGAATGTATAGATCATCAGCAGATAAAGTGGTTTATTCACCTTGTGAGAATGTATAGATCATCAGCAGATAAAGTGGTTTAGTCACCTTGTGAGAATGGCCCCAAACTAAATACCATTGAGAGCTTATTTATAATAAATGATCTTCTGGAAACAGAGTCAAGGGTAGACCAAAAAAGAGATGGATCGATAACATTACGACAACCCGCCACAAACAGGGACTCAGCACGACTCAGGCATCAAATCTGGCCTTGAGCAGAAACTTACAGCTCCCACCCTAATGCTTAACAGCAAGTGTGGATGCTATAAACCAGCTTCCACCTGGGAATAGACAATATCTAACAACTTTTCATACCATGTTCATCTATTCAAAATACTTAATATAGAAGTCTATCCCAACTATAGCAACATGGAGATTTTATAAACTGGTATGGATTGTCTAACAGTGAGAAGAAAAGGTGAAGAACAGCTGAGTTGACTGGACAGTGGCAGTCCTGAGAATAGAACTCAGAACATTGGATAATAAACCGGTGCACTAGCAACAGATCTCAATCAACACTCATGACAATATCTTTCACACTCTACTCTAAAAGACAATAATCATATATTCATAATTCATACCTGTTATATGCCGCTGAAGATACTGGCATAGTGCTAGCAAGTTAGGGCGTGTCCTCAAGTATCCACATGGTTCTAGAAGAAAATTTATTTAAAAGTTAATGAGTGACAAAGGCCAAAAAAAACCCACTCAAATGGGATTCTGTAAGAACAAGAGCTGTACAGATGCCATTTTTACACTTACACAACAGGCAGAAAAAAAGATCTGAAAACAACCAAGAATTGTATATTGTGTTTGTCAACCAAGAAAAAGTCTTTGATAGAGTAGACAAACAACAACTATGAAAAATCGTATCACAATATGGAGTTCTACAACACCAAATCAATTTCTGCAGTAGTAGTTGCACAGGTAGTCAATGTGCAGTTAGAACGAGTGTAGGGCTTTCAGACAAATTTCACATACACTGAGGCCTGCACCAAGGATGCATTCTATCTCTCTAGTTATCCATCACATATATCAAATTTATATGTAAAATTGCCAACACCAATGAAGAAGACAACCTAAACAGCTCCCTGAGCGAACTTCTTTTTGCAGACGAACAAGCAATAATATCAACATCAGATGAAAAACTACACTCAATCAGTGTCATGCAGAGATCATGCTTCTCCACAACTCTCTGTCTCTTGTGTTGTTAATAAGTTCAGTCTGTGACTTCTTTCTATGCCAAAAAGCCAACCACTCCAAAACATTTCCTTTGTATTCCCCTGTCTCTTCTCTCCATGATCTTTCCAGTGGTTACTAACTGTTTAATTATTACTTTTCTCATCATATGCCCTAAAAATCTTGATCATCTGTTTCTAATTTTTGCTATAATTTGTCATTTTACTCCAGCATCTCTAAGAACTTCTACATTAGTTTTCTTGCCTGTCCATGGAATTTTCATCTATATATCTATCTATCTATACGATGTATCCCTTGTTTGCATTGCGCTGTCATGGATTGAAGAGTTCTCTGGAGATGGTCTTCCTGTGTGCTATTTGTAAGCTTGTTCCTGTGGCTTCTTTGATCCATCTTTTACATGGTCTGCCTCTGGCTTTATAGCCGTTATATCTATGTGTCATGGCCATTTGTGGCATGCTATCTGTTGGTAGTCTTGAAGCATGTGAAAACAACTTGTTCTTTTGATGTGTTCCAATACTGGTATTGTTTTGGTTATAATTCTATCTCTTAATGACACTCCGAGTATTCTTCGCAGACATGTCATTTCTGTTGTCATTATTTTTCTTTTGTCTTGTGCTGTCATTGTCCAGGTTTGGCACTGGTAGCACAGTGATGGGATAATAATAGTCTCGTATAATGCAACTTTAGTGTCTATGTTTACATTTTTGTTCTTAAAAATATGTGTCATCTGTCCGTTTTGTTTGTTTTGTTTGTTTGTTTTTCGTTCGCTCCATTGTAACCATCACGGATATCCGTGCGATTTCCGCCGGGAGCGTGATTACGTTGTGCCACCGTTATGCGCCTTGTAGGCCTAGCACATCCGATTTCGGCATGATCTGTCCTATGATCTGGTATGTTTTGTTGTATCTATTTTGTATATCTTTACTGTTTTTCCTTTCACTCATTATAATGCTTCATAAGTAAGTGAACTCTTAAACTTGTTTAAGGTGTTTATTATCGATGGAGATAATCATATTTCTTTCTTTCTTTGCTACTGCCATTATTTCGGTCTTTTCAATATTAATCTTCATGTGGAATTTTTGCATATTGTGGGGAGTCTGTTCATATCTTCTTGCAATTATTCTTCTGATGTCGGTATTAGTACTTGGTCGTCTGTAAAGAGTAGTTCGTTCAATATGTCTTTCATGTATCTTTGTTGGTACTTGTTAATTTACAGATGTGGTCAATATATGTTATAAAAAGTAGAGTGGATAGGACATACCACTGGTGAACTCCTCATTGAATTTGGAACGTATTGGACAATTTGTTCTTACTTCACATTGGGTAAATGCTCTTGCATATATTGATTAAATGTTCTGGTACTCCGTATATTGATAGTGTTGTCCGTAGTTGTTGTCTGTCCACTATGTCAAAGGCCTTTTCTTGGTTGACGAATGCGATGTATAATTCTTTGTTGTTTTCTGTGGCTCTTTCTGTTAGTTGTCTAAGTGTAAAGATAGCATCCGTACAGCTTTTGTTCTTAGGGAAGCCTATTTGGGTGTTTTTAAGTTGTAGTTCTATGTATGATTGTAATCGATGGGAATTTTCATTATTCTCGTTAAAAAATAACATCTGTTACATCCAGCTTATCTTGGGAATTTTTGTTTACTGTTCATGCTTCACTTCCATAAAGAAGGATATATATATATATATATATATTTATGCACTCGAACTATAATAGGCTATATATATAAATATAATAATAATAAATAAATATATAAATATAATATATATCTATTTATGCACTCAAACTCGTGTATGCATTGATATTGCTCCATTTCATAGAAAATGTTCTCATTTTTGGCTGTCCATGGTATTCTGAGGACTCTTCTATTGCACTTCGTTTCAAAAGCTTCTATTATCTTGGCTGTAGTTTTATTTATTGTACATGTTTTTCAGCCATAGATCACCACTGGGAACACACATGTGCATAACAAACATACCTTACTTCCTGTGTTAGCCCCATGCCAAAGTTTTCAGTTGTTTTAATTTGGACATTGATATTGATATTCTCCTAATCTCGACTGCATAGTCTTCTGCACTGTTTATGTTACCTCTTAGATAATTCTGGGTCTTTTTTTCACTATGTTGGTTGTCATTATTTTCGTCTTTTTTTCATATTTAGACAGGTTTTGTTGTTCGTTAAAGGAAAGCTTTTTGTTGTTTTTATTATATTCATTAGGTCTTTCTCATTTTGATGCTAATTAATAGTAGTGTATCGTCTGCGTATCTAACTTATGGAATCCGGTAGACCTCAGTTGTTTATGTGGCTGAATTATTGTTTTTGTTTCGTGCTTCACATTTCTGATTGTTCCCTATTATTTAACTATCGACATCGTCAAAGTAAGTAATTCAATATCTTACCCAAAACAAATGAATTACTTGTGCATGAAACTCTTAATCACAATGATCTATGTGTCTGTTTTACTGCACTGGTCAAACTTATTATACAAAGACGTGGTTCGAGTTATGAATAAAATGGGTATGTCTGAGAACATCAATGTGACTTTGACACTGTGATAAGTATTGGGATTTCTACCCTGCCGACGCCATTTTGTATGTGACGTGAAAATTATTTTTAGTACATCACCATAGCAACATTAAAGAAAAAACATAAATAAGATTGTTTGCAGTTTGAAAACAAAAGTGTCCTACTATAATTTATAAAAAGTATGTAATAACATTGCGTGACTACCTAGTAGCTAATATTATAAGTTTCAAACCTATAAACACATTTACTTTGTTTACTTAAATCGTGTAAATTGCTATGTTTTTTCCCCACATATTTTATGCTGCCCGAACAATGACGTGGTACGCATAAGGCGGATGCTAAGGACGCTTTCCTTGAGTTTTCCTAGGGTACGATCAGTACTAAATGATATTGCAGGTATGAACTTTTTGTCTTACATAATAAAATGTAACAACAACGATATAGTATATCGTTGGAAATATAATATATCCATGTGGAAAACTGACATAGGCCTATGGCCAAAGGACTGGAATAGATCAATATATATAGAAACGACAACTTACAACTAAGTGATGCACCTATTCTATAGAACTATTGCTCTGATAATATAAGACAAGCTAGTAAAATATTAGTTTATATCATAATGAATAGAATGCAAAACAAAATAGAAAAGAGGTTCATGAGGCACAGGCTGGTATCAGATCAGGCAGAGAACTAGCTATCAATTCAACATGAGAATTGTCCTGTCTCTACGGCACCGAGATAAGAAGAGACAGGACTGAATTGATTAGAGCAGTCATGAATATCCTACGAGAAGACGAGGCGCAAGTCGAGCGTGATAATGTACATATTCACAGAATGGTAGTAATGGGAGTGACTAGAGGGGATGGGAGAAAGTGCTCCCTCTCTGGAAAGATCAAAACGCATAGGCTTAAACAGCAACTGATGGGGACACTGAGCTTATACACTTTTAGATGGCTGATGGAACGGCAAGCAGAGCATATATGGGAATGCCCCCAGTGCTGTGACGTTTGTTCCTAATCAAGAATCAACACGATAATTATAATAGAGAGATGCAGAGAATTAATTATAGATTTACACGCATGTTTCATTGATTACACCAAGGCTATCAATTGTGTACATGAGATTATGAGAGATATGGGTTTTCCAAAACATCTCACTAATTTGATCACAATCTTATATCAAGAACAAGAAGCAGCAGTAAAAGTAGATGAAAACATATCAGAGTGGTTTAGTGTACAGAAAGGAGTTAAACAGGGATGCATACTATCCCCATGCCTGTTTAACATATAGGCTTATGCAGAAAACATAATGAGAAATGTAAAGCAAAATATGGCACACACACATTTTCAACCTATAACTATCGAAGGTCAGCAGATTCTAGAAATCGGATATGCAGATGATACAGCCTCTTAACAACACTCGAAGAAGGTCTAAGACAAATGATTATATCAAAAAAGAAACACAGTAAAGCTCAAAATATGTTCCTAAATATTAAGAAAACTAAAATTATGATAACTGATAAAGTATAATCTCAACCAAAAATAATAATTGATACCTATGAACTGGAAGATGTATCAAATTTCTATTATCTGTGTACAAACATAAACAGTTCAAGAAACTGTGCAATGGAAATTAAGAGAAGGGTGGCAATGGCATTTTCGAAACATGTCCAAATGAAATATCTCTGGCAAGGTATCAGTAGCAAAGTAAAACTGTGTATAATAAGATCATGCATATTCCCTGTTGGGCTGTAGGGCTTGGACTCTTATAAAAAACCAGTGGCAATGAAAATTTCCACCTCCGAATTGAGATGATACAGAAAAATTGTGCATATACCATGGACAACAAAAAAAAAGACTAGCAAAGAAGTATTACAATCATTAAATTTCGAAGAGGGCTGACTCCTAAGTAACATCATAACAAGAAAGCTAAACGTTTAAACGTTTTTGGTCATCTAAAATAGACATAACAGCATGGAAAGACTAATAGCAGAAGGCAAAGTAAACAACAGCAGAAGAACAGGCCCCTCAAGAAACAATGGACAAATGATATTTCTGACTAGTTTAAACATGTCCTTAGAGGAGGCAGGTCAACTCACCCAAGATAAAAATGTGTTCAGAAGGTCCATAAAGAAGACTACATTCTGGATAGAGAATACGGTATGTCACATAATGATGATGATATAAGAAGGAAATTCTGTCGGACAAAGTATAAAGCACAGCTGTAACAAACAAACATAGTCCTATATGGTATACCAGTAGAAGTAGTAACAATTCATAAAATTTAAATTGCTTCTGTCAATAGCCTGAATAGTGAATACACTACACAGGCTAAGGAATATGCTATTATTAGTCTTCATCAAGAAAATCAACATATGAAAATATTTTGGCTAGATTAAGAATTTGCCATGCAGATTAGTACCAATATGATTTTGTTTCTTTTTTTTCATTTCTTTTTATTTAGGCCCTACTCCTTCTTTGAATTTCCAGTTAGTAGGCCAATTTTTTTTTAGCACAGGAATTATATATAGACCTACTCATATATAGGCCCTATTACTATAGGCCTAATTCTAATTATAATAGACTATATTAAGATCAGCCTTATGGGCCAGTAAAATGACTTGATGGGCTTGATTTGGCCTACAGGTGTATTGTTTGCACCTAGGCCTATGTTTTTAATATTCTTTTTTTCGTTGTAAGAAATCAATCATTTGTGTGTAATATCTACATTTTTACCACAGCATATTATGAAAAGCAGCAAGACTTCGCTTTATATACTGATAATATACTATCTCTTTTGCTATGAAACTGTCTATATATAACAGTGGGGCGATATAATATATCACACATAATAGAGGAGTGAGATCTGAACATGTTTTACTGTTGTTGACAAGGTTGAGAAAGTTGACGTCTACAATGCTGTTTTTGTATGGCTTTCTGTGCCTTCCAGACGGTCATTTAGCAATAAGAAGAAACAATCCGTTGAATATTTCTCAGAAATGTGACTTTTTAAGCGATCATATCACAGCAACAGAAGATTTTTGCTTGGGTCTTTCACTTTTTTGTTCCATATTTTTAAACATATTATTTCTGAACAATGCTGCTCCCGCACGCAGGTTCTGACTCCAAACATCCAGAGTTTTGGCCGTGTTTTCTCAGTTTTTGGATTCTATATGTGGAAGCCTTTCATTTAAGATTTACATGTGTCTTTATACCTCAGCATTGGTCTACCGCAGGCTTGATGATCTTAGCCAGTTTCCCGGATAGTACTTGTTTTAGGATCTAGCAGTTTGGCATTCTGCAGACGTGACCCAGCCAAAGCAATCTCGGAAACACTCAATATAAATAGGTGATTTTTTTTATACACCAATAAATTGTTTAATTTGAAATATTTTACAAAACTGTGAATCGATGTATTACTTCTCTATTTTTTATGCTAATAAATTTTGGGGACGGGATAATTTTTGGACATAATTAAGAATGGGGCTGTTCCTGAATTATTGGCAGTTGATAAATTCAAAAATTGGGTTGACATAATTTGTGGACAGCCTTTATCACAATATCTCACACTAAACAAGCTGCTATTTTTAGCTGGTAGTATAGTCTTTTCCTTATATCTCTGAGAATCTATAAGCCTATGTTTGTTGGTGTTATTTCTGTTCCTTTTAACAATAATAAATTGAACATTGAAGACATCTCTGAAGCACTGCAACATTGACCCAATCTCTTCAGAACCCATAGTTCTAGAACATTCAAACTGGTATGACCAGATTAGTATTAGTACATGCATTAAAGATTTGCAAAGAGTAGAACAATACAAGCAACTCTGAGAACTTCAACAACATTCTGTTAATTAACAATTTTTTTCAACCCTGTTAATGCTGTCAAATAAATTTTCAAGCCAGGAATGGACTTCTCAGCCATCTGCGGGCTCACAAATACCAAAAGTAATTTATTTTTTATCTGTTATATGCCTACTCATCTTCACTTGTAAAGGAAGAACATCAGCATGAAATTTCTCACTCACATCAGAAGACTACGGTCCACATTCTTTGAACACATCATGACAAGGGAAAAGATGATGCACATAGTGACAACAAGCAATTTAAGAGCAAGAGAGGAGAAGACCAAGAGCAAAAATGCTTGACAGCTTGGAATGGGGAAATATCATTATTGGAAATTATTGGCAGTACATGAGACAGAAATCTGTAGACAGACATGATAACCAACAGCATACTTATAATGGAATGGACTATAAGAAATAATTGTCAGCACATGAGAAAGAAGGTTGTGGAAAGACATTACAAATAATGCTACATAGTATGGACTACAAGTAGATACAAAACTATGAAATAGCCAGATAACAAAAAGTTATATACTGCAAGCATACATTTCCAAACTGACAGTGCAAGGTGACAAGTTGGCTAGTTCTGCTTCTGTAACAGGTGGTCAACCTATGGGCAGAACAGATATATTCATTGCTCTGCAAGAGTCTACATGATCATAGGATTTTGTTGTCAATGAACATGAGTCAGTATTGAGAATGTGTGAATTGGGTGTGAGGTTTTGGCATAGCATGAAGAGAATACCTCATAAACATTTCAAGGAGAACACTCAACCAAAACAGAACCTTAATCATTTGCTACTAAACCCTGAGAGATTTGGTGAATCTGAGATCTGAGCACGTATGGATATGTCCTGTGTGCGAAGATAATATTCAACATACCTAAACCTAAAGTAGGCATATCATTTTTTCTACTTAGAGCAGCTCACATTGCTTTTGATAATCATTCTCTTTATCACAAGACAGATAATTTGTGTGCATCTTTAACAAATAATCATGGAGAATGTTGGAACAGAAGCCTTATCAATACAGGCTCAACAGCTGTGGTCAATGCTGGACGAGATGTCTGAGAATAATCCTGCTGCTTACAAGAAGTTTATAAAGCAGCAGATGAAGGAAGCTAAGGAACAGATGTCACCACCAGAGCCTCATATGTGTGTGCATGTCACTCTGCTGGTATTACTTATTTTCTTTTGTTATATAATCTGTATTTCTTTGACCTAACTGTCATTAATGTTGAATTGTTGTTTTGATTCCCAGGAATGATGAGCAATTAGCTATTCTTATGTGCAGTGATGGGGTGGTTTCTGGGAGATTTTATGTTATACTCAGAAGACTCCAGCTCTCAGAGATGTGCAGTGGGGTGGTTTCTGGGGAGATTTTATGTTATACTCAGAAGACTCCAGCTCTCAGAGATGTTCAATGATTTGAAAAGTTTTCTACTCAGAGGGGGGAAATTCTATAGGTTTTGTGGCTGTTTATACCTTTCTGCAACACAGCATTTTGAGTAATGAGTTAAGCTCCCCTTCCAAGCATAACTTCCTGATAGAGGTGTCATTTCTAATCAGCTATGAGCAATAGTCACTGGGGGGGTTGGGGGGAGCTAACTATTCTCCTGCATCCAAGAGGGGCTCTCCAATTATGCAGGACTGACATTTTTATTTGATTATGAGTTCTTCAAAAGTATTGTCAGATCCTGCTCGAGAGGAAGGTGGCTCTCAGGTGCGGTTGTGAGACATCTAAACCTATAACAATTTGCCCAGTTCTTCCACAGAGATGTCCCTGTCATCCATATTCAATGTCTACACCATTGCAATCACACAGCAACAGCTCAATGGAAGGGGTAGAACACTGTCTTTTGCTGACGATATCCTGATATACAGACAGGAAAGGGTTAGAACAGAAACTGTCGGATCACTGTAGAATAAGCTAGACCATATCGCCTCCTGGTGTGATGATTCAGGGACATTGATTAACCAAAAAAAGGCTGAGGCGACATGATTCTCTCTTACCAATCACATCGTAAAGTCTGTGACACTGACGGTGGAGATGAGAGAGTACAATGTAATCAGAACCTCATCTTTACAATACCTGGGGTGTGCGCTTTGATCATATCTGTGCTTTTGGGGACACATTGATCATGTTATTGTAAAGGCTAGCAAAGGACTTTCAGCTCTGAGAGTGTTGTGGTGGCTGATACTTTCAGCTCTGAGAGTGATGACCGTGGCTGATACTTTCAGCTCTGAGAGTGATGGCAGTGGCTGATACTTTCAGCTCTGAGAGTGATGGCAGTGGCTGATACTTTCAGCTCTGAGAGTGATGACCGTGGCTGATACTTTCAGCTCTGAGAGTGGTGGCAGTGGCTGATACTTTCAGCTCTGAGAGTGATGACCGTGGCTGATACTTTCAGCTCTGAGAGTGATGACCGTGGCTGATACTTTCAGCTCTGAGAGTGATGACCGTGGCTGATACTTTCAGCTCTGAGAGTGATGGCAGTGGCTGATACTTTCAGCTCTGAGAGTGATGGCAGTGGCTGATACTTTCAGCTCTGAGAGTGATGACCGTGGCTGATACTTTCAGCTCTGAGAGTAATGTCAGTGGCTGATACTTTCAGCTCTGAGAGTGATGACCGTGGCTGATACTTTCAGCTCTGAGAGTGATGACCGTGGCTGATACTTTCAGCTCTGAGAGTGATGGCAGTGGCTGATACTTTCAGCTCTGAGAGTGATGGCAGTGGCTGATACTTTCAGCTCTGAGAGTGATGACCGTGGCTGATACTTTCAGCTCTGAGAGTAATGTCAGTGGCTGATACTTTCAGCTCTGAGAGTGATGACCGTGGCTGATACTTTCAGCTCTGAGAGTAATGTCAGTGGCTGATACTTTCAGCTCTGAGAGTGATGACCGTGGCTGATACTTTCAGCTCTGAGAGTGATGACCGTGGCTGATACTTTCAGCTCTGAGAGTGATGACCGTGGCTGATACTTTCAGCTCTGAGAGTGTTGTAGTGGCTGATACTTTCAGCTCTGAGAGTGATGGCAGTGGCTGATACTTTCAGCTCTGAGAGTAATGTCAGTGGCTGATACTAAATCACAGCTCATAATCTTATATAAGGCTCTTGTCCTCCTTGTCATTGAATATGCAAGCACCACTATCACCACCAGTCACACACAGATTAAGAGACTAGAGAGAATTCAAAAGGAAGCGCAGATCATCCTTGGTTGCACAATGGACACACCCTGTGTGGCTTTGAGATTTCTCCTTGATTTTCTGAACATATATCACAGAATTGATATGTGGCATGGTGTATAAACCTCAGAGTGAGTCTGACATTATCCGCTCACTACACAGTGAGCTCCCTTGTGTGAAGGGAAGCAAGCTCAAGAGAGGTAAATTGTGGATGGGTCATGCCGAGAATACCGTTAGAAAGATCTCCCTAGAAGACATAACTCCTGGCCAGGAATGGATACCTATTCCTATGGTCTTTCAAGAGGCAGTGAAGACCATTATTATACTCAATAGAGAGTGCAGGGAACACAGCCCTGTGAGCGTGGATGCTTAGGTCAATGCACTCAACTGCAAACATGCTCATGGTACAGATGTTGTGATTTACAGGGACGCGTCAGTCATCACCAATGTTCATGGGCCTTTACTGCCAGTTCACATGGAAGAACAGTCCATGAAGCCAGTGAAGCATTTACTGCAACAACAAGTAGTCTCACAATGAAAGTATTTGCTGTAATGCAGGCTTTTAACTTGCTGAAATCTCAAGCCTATTCCCATGTGTGCATACTAAGTGACTCAATGGATATGACTCAGAAAGTAACAGCAGATGATGTACGTAGGGTATGGTTGGAGTCTTTAAAGAGAGCTAAAACTGCAGGCATCACTAGAGAAACTAACCCTTATCTTTGTCCCTGGACAAGCAGGTGTGGAGAGAAACAAACGGACAGACTAATTAGCTAATCTTGTCACCATAACAGATGGTCAGCCTATGGACTGAGTGGACATACTCATTGCTCTTCATGAGTCTGCACTATCAGGGGATCTTAAGATGAATGAGCATGACTCAATATCGAGAATGCATGAACTGGGAGTGAAGATGGATGTGGCCATAGGGAGTACTTGACAAAGATTTCAAAAAGAGCAGTGAAACAACATAGAACCAGAATTATCAACCGTTATACCATAAGAGATCTATTGAAGTGGAGATCTGAGCACCAATGGACATATATGGTGTGCAAGGAGGATAACAACCTAATACCTAATTGCTTTCCAACATACTCCATGTGATCCCCTAACATGATATGCAATGTTGAGTCTCTGAATGTTGCACCATAAATGGAGATGTAATGGTATAGATAAAATAGAAAATCCTCACTATATCTACTGTGAGTTTACTATTACATAGTGGTTGGTCTGATAGGCCAGTAGTGCGACAGTTAGACTTTTTGCATGCAAGACATTCACATTATACAGAGTACCAGTATTTATAACAAACACACTTGTACTTAATTTTCTGAAAGATGTTATGAAAGTAAATAAATAAATAAAAAATTTCATATCTATTTATTTCTTTTGTAGTTTTTCTTCGGCTCTGTAACATTATCATGTTTTATTATTTACACTGGTAAGCAGCTGGGCATGTTTCATTCTCACTTTAAACCATAGGCTAGTAGTTGCTGTCTCTCTATATTTTAAATTCTCTATAATGAGTTGCAGAAGGACATACATTAAAAAAGAAGGTTGCCAAAAGAAGCGATAGAAAGACTTATTAAAGACCTCACTTGACAGCCTTTGAAATTAGACCAAGATACATGGGAAGAACTTGCAGAAAATAGAATTACATGGTGCTATATTATAAAAAAGGCACAATATCATGTGAAATGAGGAGAAATGCAGCAGCTCAACAATAGAGAGTAGCTAGAAAGTCACAGGTGGATTAAAAACCATCTATAGTCATCATCCCATGCCTGAACAGTCCAACGACATTTGTGGCAGAATAGGGATTAATAGCCATCTACAAACTCATAGTCGAGGACATAACTCTAACTTAATATTAATAGTGGCTGTAACAAATGGTCATCATCATCATGTGATGGATGAGCAATAACATATTATAAACGCATGATAGAATACTATTCTGTTTCTGCTGTTGTCTTTTCATAACTAATCTAATCTTTGTCTAAATGACCATGTATCACTGCTTGAGTTTTTATTTTATATACTTTTACAGAGTAAGTCTGCTAGACCATTGTTCATCAATTTTTGCGCATGGAAGCATGTTCCAGAGCCCAAGTCCTGTGAAGACCCAGTTCCTGTGATGGGAACACCAATAAGTCAGGAAATAGATGATACAGGTTTGACTTAATAATGATATACATCCATCATAAGGGAACAAGAAAACAAAAATATAGATAGAAACTGATGGCAAAGATAATTAAACTATGTTTAGGGAATGAATCATATTCTTGTAATCTCAATTTCAAGACTACCTGTGTAGATTAGCAGACAGATGTGCAATCCCTTTTGTGTACTTGCTGCAACGAGGTATATTTGCTGCTATTTTATTGGTAATATATCCTATTCAGGATCATGAACCCATCATGATTTTACTGTAGTGAATTTCTAGATAGACAATATAAATATGTTCAGTATGTTTCCATTGCTTTCTGAATAGTCTGGATTTCACAGTTGCCAGCAGCTGAGATGAACCCAGTGCCATGGCCATCAAGATGCACTCTGTACCACTCTGCCATCCAGTTGGACCTTCATTTAGTTTAATTGAAATACATTTCAGTTTATTCTATGACATTTTCAACATGTATATACATGTGTCAACTTATACAGTATCCTCTATTGTATACGGAATACATTCAGGTTTCATCAAGTATCATGTATTGTATACAGAATACATTCAGGTGCCATTGAGTATCATGTATTGACTTTTAATATTCACCTCACATGTATGTTTCTAGGAAGGACCTGAAGGGAAGTAAAGAGTAGCAAAACTGTTTACATTCCATGTATGTCATAAGATGCAACTAAGGAGATTATAGGGTGGAATTGGCTGTCCAATTGCATATTGGGGTAAAGTGACCCAGAAGCGATGCTCAAAAATAGATGTGTCAGGTTGAAAGGTGCAGATATCACAAAAAAGCTGTAAACCATGAGATTTACTAAAAATAGGGGGGGTTGAACCATCCCCATCTTTATCTATGGGCCTGAATAGTAACAATAAAATGCACCCGTTATAATATCTGTCCCCCATATGTGTTAACTTCAAGAAGAAGAATTCTATATTTTAATTCAGAACTGTAGATATGTCTTTGCAGTTTTAAAAACTTTCTAAGAAAAAGAATCAAGTATTTGAAGAAGAAAGATTACTGATCTTGAAATAAAATGTGCAGCTTTAAGCACCCAAGAAAAGAATAGTTTGTATCATAATTTCTGTCGTCCATATGTGTCTACTTCAGGATGAAGGATTCTATATTTTAACCCAGAACTGTAGATAAGTATATCTTTGGTGAGAGGTGGTTTTACCTACAGCAAAATTGGTACTGTCCTAGTAGAAACCAACACATATTAAATGGAACAAAGTTTAGCGAAATGAACTTTAGTTACGTTTGCCCATAACTAGAGTACAAAGGGACATTAAAACATATTATACAAGTGAAATAATCCGAAATAATGCAACTTTTTACTGGGATAAGTAATCTTGTATAAGAACGAGTAGCATGAATGTGGTGTTTGTGGTTGTTGTCCTCGATGTCCACACAAATTCTGCATGATAACTTTTAAGACGTTTATAGAGATGTTACACTGTTTATTGTTTCTCCATTTGATTCAACCCCACACTCATGCAATGTGCAGAGCGCCATTATTTTCATTATACTTCCATATATAGGTTAAAAAGTCTTCCAATGTTTGTATATTTTCAGGGACTTTTTCACTTGCCAATGTGGCTTTCAATCCAAAAGTCTTGGAATTATATGGGCGACATGCAACAAATCATGAAGATGCTGATACACTGGTCCAGCTTGCCCTTGATTACATTGAACATGAACAAAAAGTGAAGGTCACCAGAACTTATACTGTTCTACCTATAGACACACCACATAAAGGGGACATCAATCTTATCAAGTTGCAATTTTTAAAACTTTCTAAGAAAAAGGATCAAGTATTTGATGAAGAGATTATTGATCTTGAAAAAACATTTGGACCTTTAAGCGACCAAGAAAAGAATAGTTTGCTGTCACAATTATCAAGAATAACTTCTGATAATTCTACACAACCTTCTGACTTCAAAACAGATAACTCACATGCAGTTCTTCCAGAAATAAAACTACCTGGGAACTTGAAATCTGCAGCAAAGAAAGGCCTCATTGAGGAAATAAATGACATTAAAATATTGACTCCTAAATATTCGTTGGAAACTTTTGACAGAGATAAAAAGAAAAATCTAGTATTAAATGTGAATCTGCCTGGAGTCAAGTCTGTGTCTGAATGCCAGCTTGATATCTCAGAGGTGAGTACAGTGGAATCCATCTACAGAGCAAATGTTTATAATTAATTTCCCTACTTATACTTATAATTATTTCTATTCCTTATAACCGAAGATAGCGCCAATGTGGAATCTGAAGCCAGGAAGTTCAGGGTGCAGAGAATAGAGCCACTGTCTTCTTTTCAGGCATGTCATAAGAAGCAGTTAAGGAAAGTTGGTAGATAGGCTGACAACCTGGCATGTGTGATAAAGTTATCATAATAACATTTTGTCCTAATTTCTTGTTTGGTGTTTTCTATCAAATAATCTCCATGGATGATGAAGAGATGCAGGCCAGGTTTGACATTGCACCTTTGTCCTTTTGTGGCAAACTCCTAGGTGATGGAGAATGCTAAATGTGCCATCACTGTGGATGTGCCAAAATTTT
This sequence comes from Meghimatium bilineatum, assembly GCA_034231615.1. NCBI lineage: Eukaryota > Metazoa > Mollusca > Gastropoda > Stylommatophora > Philomycidae > Meghimatium > Meghimatium bilineatum. The sequence goes on along the minus strand of CM067304.1, from coordinate 68,372,301 downwards.
TTCCAGAAGAATGATGAAATACTTGTCACAGATGTGTGTGCTATGCTCCTGGCAGGATGTGGTAATCCTGAGATACTGATGTACTGGACTTCCTTCCTTCCTTCCTTCAGGGACTAAACATACATTCATAAACTTCCCTTCAACAACCATTCCTTTGAGACAACCTTCCTTCAGGGAATAAACATACATTCATAAACATCCCTTCAACAACCATTCCTTTGAGACAACCTTCCTTCAGGGACTAAACATATATTCATAAACTTCCCTTCAACAGCCATTCCTTTGAGACAACCTTATATGATTCTTGATCTCACCTCAGTTACAAAACTGAAAAGAACCTGTACTTTTGTCAGAAAGACTATAATATATAACAGTTACCTGCTCACAGCTAAAGGTATTTAATCATCATCTTCAATAGTATACAATCTTGTATGTGATCTCATTTCTTTTAATGTCTGCACAGCCAAAAGAGTTCTAATGTAAAACCCTGCGGATTAAAAACAGCTACAGGTACCATCCATAAATATTGACACTAGTTATATTGAACATTCAAGCTTCAGTTGGGCATAATAATTGTCCTATCTGTGTGATGTGCCCTTACAGAACATTGTCCTCAACTGCCAAATTTTTAAACCTCTCTGTTCTGTTGAAGCTGTTCAACCTTTTTCCTTGTCATGTTCAAAAGTCTGTCATATCTCATGTCCATTCTAGTCTTGGTCTGTATCATGTACTCTTTCCTGGAATTTTTCCCACCATGATTAATCTCTCTATGCCATTGTGTGTTTTTATGTGTTCAAAATATTTTAGCTTACATTTTTTTAATAATGCTTTTAGTAAATTAAATATATTGCTATTTTGTACCATGTTCTAGATGCCTTTCACAGGTTGTTCTTTTGAAAAATGTCTTTGGACAATAGGGTCTATAATGAAGTTTCCAATACTTAAATTTTTAGTAGGACAATCAAGTGCCATGCCGAATTGTGTAACCAATCATGTTTCTCCACAACTCTCTGTCTCTTGTGTTGCTAATACGTTCAGTTGATGACATTCTCTCATGCCACAGTTACAACCCGTCCAACAACATCTCTCTTTGTCATTCTCTGCCTCTTCTCCCCTGTTTCTTTCCAGTGGTTACTAAGTGTTCACATTTTTATCTCATCACATGCCCTAAAAATCATGACTACCTGCTTCTAATTTTTGCTACAATTTGTCCTTTTATTCCAGAAATTCTCTGAAGACTTCAACATTAATTTTCTTGGCTACCCATGGAATTTTCATCATTCTCCAATAACCATATGGGAAATATATAGTGTAAATATGACTTTTAGTGAACACCCTAAACTGAAAAAGAACAGTTAGGTCCTACATACTATAGCATTTTAAAAATAAATTTCACACATCATAGATATTTTACAACTCGAATAATTCCAAGTGTAAAAAAGTTTTTCTTACAAAATTTCTTCCCCAGGATGATGTCATTCTTGTAGTTCCTGGACAGTATGAACTGAAAGTCAGACTCCCAAACATTATTGATGATGATCGGGCCGTTGCTAGGTTTAATAAGAAGCTGTCAGTGATAACTTTGACAATGCCAATCAGGACGTAGCACTGCAAATGTAGACAAGCTAATTGTTCATATACAGTGGAATTCCATTATAACAAAATGTGTCCTGACCTATGAAATATGTATGTAATAATCATAATTTGCTATAGGCCTATAAATGTAGATCTATAAATGTAAATCTATAAATGTAGATCTATAAATGTAAATCTATAAATGTAGATCTATAAATGTAGATCTATAAATGTAAATCTATAAATGTAAATTTCATGGGAGCAAACTGCTGTCAGGGATGAAAATAATTGTTCATGTAGTAAGTTGCAGCAACTATTAGGTGAGGTGACCAGTTCTCTTCCTTGCTGTGTTTACCTTCCCTAATTCATGGATCAGGTACCCATTTACAAGTGATTCGACTGGAGGAGCGGTTGTGTCAGGCAAGAAATCACAACCCTAATTTTTTTAAATGTCCGGACGTGCCTTTGAACCTGGCATAATATAACCTGATGATAGTAAGCAATCTCACTGTCAAATAGGTTACCATACTCCTCCTATACAGTTATATAAATTAAGGAAAAATCTAATTCAAGATTTTGAAAAGTGATGTTAAATAGGACATTTTTTGTGTAAACTAGTACGCTATAATGGGATTCCACTATACAGATATTTTAGAAGAAAAATATTGTATAGGCCTATGTTGTTTTGTTTTGAAAATGTAATTTTTCTCTATTTCTTACCATGTTTTTTTATTTGCTCCTTGTCACTCAATGTAGATATGGAAAGAAGGTTTAAGCGTTTTGAAAACAAGTGCTACAGATGTTTGTTAAGAATGAGTTATATATAACAAAAGACAAATAAATTTGTCCAACAGCAAATAAACAAACTTGCAGGTTATCGAGATCCATCTTTGACAATGGTAAAATGACATAAACTTGTTATTTTTGGGCATGTAAGGAGACATAACCCATTTTCTAACACTTATTTTGCAAGGAATAGTCGAGGGTTAAAGGAGAAGAAGGGCTGGAGTAAATATGGATTGATAACATTAAGAAATGATCAGGGCAACATTTTTCTATACTCCTCTGAATGGCTGAAGGTAGATTTTGTGTGGAGAGCTTTTTGTGCTGATGCCTCCAGTGTGAACCCTACAATCCTGATGCCTCCAGTGTGACACCCTACAATCCTGATGCCTCCAGTGTGATACCCTACAATCCTGATGCCTCCAATGTGAACCCTACAATCTTGATGGTTTATGGGTCCTATTATTATTAAATTAAGATCTTGAGAAAATATTTCCTATTCAACCCATCTTGATAACTAATAGAATCAAGTTCAGTAAACTTATAGTTTCTGAGTGTTTTGTTGTTTTTAGAAGATGGGAAAAGGAGTGAATGTTGATGGTTCCTGTAGCTAGCAGGTTTAACATACTTATTTAGTTAGCAAGTGTATGTACTCAAACTCCCACTGGATCTCTCGTGTGAGAAGAATTAAATAGATATTGCAGTAAAACTGTACACAATATGGTTAATAAATATAAGACACAAATGTAAAATTGTTTGGATAGCAATTAGACATGGAATAAATGCACAGAACTAACATTTTGATTTTGACCATTTCAATTGTGAATGTCATTCCATTGTCAGTTTTACAGGAACATTAGCAATTTCAGTAGGGATCTATAACTCTAATCACTTCCATCCTTCGATATTTTATCACCTGTGATCGATAATACACATCCTGTCCCTGATGTCCCAAAACTTTATTGTTTTTCACAAATTCTTCTGTAAACATTCAGTTACTAATAGTTAACTTTATGATTCCATTGTTAAAATGTTAATATTTCAGCAATTAAAACTTCAATACATTTTCTATCACCTTCAAATTCTATTTTGCAGATATATTCTTGGTGAATAAATGATCATCTAAATCATTGACTAAATGTGTTTATCAGACAGTGTTTGTGGAGTGTGTTATTCTTGTTAACCAATAAATCTGAAGAGTTTATGGTGACTCAATGAGGCATAACTGGGTATGAACATCTAGAAATATATACATCGCTCAAACTTTATACACAGTGAATCGTCACACTGTGAATCGTAACACAGTGAATCGTCACACAGTGAATCGTCACACAGTGAATCGTCACACAGTGAATCGTCACACAGTGAATCGTCACACAGTGAATCGTCACACAGTGAATCGTCATACAGTGAATCGTCAATGTGTTGCAGAAATTCAAAAAAAAAGATAAGAATACATACACTGTTTACATTTAATGTCAGGGACAAGTAATGAGGTTATTGGGTGGAGTTGTCTGTCCCTTAGCTGTGATATCTGTACCTCTTGGCTTGACACATCCAACTTCATCATGGTTTCTGTGTCACTTTGACCCTATATGAGATGAGCTGTAAACCAGGACACATGGTATTCCGTTTTCTGGACTATATTCTGCTAATGAGATTGAATGCAGGTGATACACAGCAAACTTAATTTGATGGTCAGCATAGGCCTACATTGTTTTTACCAACACCCATCTTGATAGCACACTTATATATATATATATTTATATATATTGGGGGTACTTTGGCAGAATCGCGTACCAGACATGGAAATCCTTCAAAAGTACGGTGTGCAAAGCACCCATGCCCTTCTGAGTAGGTCCTAACTCCGCTGAACTGGCCACACCGTCCGTATGCCAGACAATCGTCTTCCAAAGAGATTATTCTTTGGGGAGCTGTGCGATGGTAAACGTTCCCGAAAGGAATGGGTTGAGTTATTGAACAACTCAATTGTATTACATGGACAAGCTGCCCGGGTCACGCTGAAGTGAGAGGAAACGAAAGAGCGGACTCATTGGAAGATAATGTTGTGATTAATGGTACAGTACCGAAAAGAGATAAATGAAACACAGGCTGGTTTCAGATCGGGCAGAGGAACAAGAGATCACATTCTTAATATGAGATTGATCATAGAAAAGTGTAGGGAATTTTCAACTAACCTGCACATGTGTTTCATAGATTACTCAAAAGCGTTCGACTGCGTCCAACACCAGCAACTATGGGAGATAATGAACAGCATGGGTTTCCCAAGACATCTGATTCATCTAATAGAGGAACTTTACCAAGATCAAAAGGCTACAGTGAAGTTAGAGGATGATCTCTCAGAGTGGTTTGAGGTACAGAGTGGAGTAAGGTAAGGGTGCACACTCTCCCCATACCTGTTCAACATCTACGCTGAAAGTATAATGAGGAACGTGAGAGAAGACATACACAACACTGACTACCACGCTTTAAACATAGGTGGATTCCTAATCCCGGAACTACGCTACGCAGACGACACAGTACTTCTTTCAAACGATATAAAGGGATTGGAACAACAAATCAAGAACACAAAGAAATATAGCGAAGCACAAAATTTGTATTTAAACACGCAGAAAACAAAAATCATGTCAACAGATATAACAACACAACAACCAAAAATTAGAATAGACAATACGGAGATAGAATGTGTGGATAAATGTGAAAGTAGCAAACATCAACGGTGAAGGAGACTGCATGGCAGAAATAAGGAAGAGATTGGCAATGGCATATTGCAAAATAACACGGCTGAAAAACATATGGAAAAACAACAAAATAGAAACGAAAGTGCTAATGTTACGAACTTTTCTTTTTCCGGTTGCAACATACGACTGTGAAACATGGACTCTAAGTAAAACAGCGGCAAAGAAGATCAACACCTTCGAGCTGAAATGCTTCAGAAAGATACTTAGAGTATCATGGAAGGATAAAATCAGAAACTCAGATATTATAAACACACTGAATATTCCAGAGTGTTGGTTACTAAACACAATAACAAAAAGAAAACTACGCCTGTTTGGTCATATAAAGAGACATAACTGTTTAGAAAGACAAATAATGGAGGGAAGAGTACCTGGAAAGAGGAGAAGGGGCAGACCAAGAAGACGATGGACTGACGACATTAAAGATAACATGAATACATCGCTAGAAAATGCAAGCCACATCGCCCAAGACAGAGAGAGGTTCAGAGAGTTCATTGGGAAGACAACGTTCTGGAAGGAATACGTCACATGACACCGAAAAGAGATAAAGCGGACTTAATTAAAGCAGGTCATAAATTCATTAAAAAATGAAGATATTGACAATATGACTGAAAACGTACACATACAAAGAATTCTTGAGACTAACGGGATTAAATTATTGAACCAGGCTCGTTTTAGCGGCTATGAATCGCCTTGCAATTCAAATAAACGGATTTTTCCGTACTTGACTAACCACATTCCCAAAAAATAAGGTCACTTTGTTAAAACATTCATTTGTCAAGAAAAACCCCTTTACTCGGGTGCCAGGGGGATTCGGTACCGCTAGAATGGAACTGGTTCACTTCCCCTTAATCTCAAGAATTGTGTATTTATCCTCCATACTTCTGACTTAAATTTACATAAAAAGAATGACAGAATTGAAAATTATAAATTATTAGAGATGAGAGTAGAAGATGTACTTCTTTTGGAAAGAACAGAAGATCACGTAATCAACACCTGACTGGAACTTTGAGTCTACATACACTCTAATGACCGTTGGAACGGAGAGTGGAGCACTTATAGGAATGCCCCATGTGCTATGATATTGTATTTTAATCAAGAATTAACTCTATACATGACGAATATTGGATTAAATATGTAACAATTGATCGCAATAGAAGAAAACGAAGAATTCGCTATTGCAATTCTTCTCTTGATTTCTATAGAACAATAAAATTACTCTATATCAACATTGATAACTATCATTTTTATACCAACATTGTGTTATCAATGTCAAACATGGACCTTGTCTGAGGCACAGGAAAGTAATATTAGAGCACGTGAAATGAGGTGTTTGAGAACGATTGTCGATGTGACATGAATGAATACAATTCGATACAATGGTATTAGGTCTGTTGATTATCATCTTCGCACACCGGACACGTACATAGGTGCTCCGGTCTCCGCTTCAGTAAATCTCTCAGGGTATAACGGCTGATTGTTCCGGTTCTTTGTTGGTTCACTACTCTATTTGAAATCTTTGTCAGGGAGTTCTCTTCGGGCCATGCCCATCCTCACTCCCAATTCTTGCGTTTTTTATATTGACTCATGCTTATTCGTCTCAAAATCCTCTGATCGTGAGGACTCACGAAGAGCAGTGAGTATGTCTGCTCGGTCCATAGGCTGACCGTCGGTTGTGGTAGCGAAACTAGCTAATTTGTCTGTCCGTTCGTTTCCCTCCACGCCCGCATGTCCAGGGACAAAAATAAGCGTGAGTTTTCGTAGTGATGCCCACATTTTAGCTCTCTCCAATGACTTCGCCCATTCCCTACGTACATCGCCTGTTTTGACCTTCTAAATCATATTCAGTGAATCACTTAGTATGCATGCATGGGAATAGGTTTGCGATTCCAGCCAGTAAAGTGCCCGCGTTACGACGAATGCTTCCATAGTTAGACTGCTCGTTGTTGCGGTAAAGGCAGCACTGGCTTCGTATACTGATTTCCCTTTTGATCTGAGAATAAAGGCCCATGCGTATCGCTGGTGACGGATGACCGACCCGTCCGTGTAAATCACAATATCTGAATCATTGGCATTCTCACATATTAGTGCCTTGACCTCAGCATCCACGCTAACGTGGCTGTGTTTCCTACACTCTCTATTGAGTGTAATGACGGTCTTGACTGCCTCTTGAAAGAACATAGGAATAGTTATCTATTCCTCGCCAGGAGACATGTCGTCTGGGCGCAGATATGTTTAACGGTATCCTCGGCCCGACCCATCCACGATTTGCCTCTCTTGAGCCTGCTTCCCTTCACAAGAGGGAGCTCGCTGTGTAGTGGGTGGTCTATGTCAGAACTCATTATAAGGTATGTGGACATGCCACATATCAATTCTATGAGATATACTCGGAAAATCAAGGAGAAATTTCATAGCCACACAGGGTGTGTCCCTTGTGCATCCAAGAATGATCTGCATCGCTTCGATATGAATGATCCGCATTGATACAATGACATTAGACAAATCGTAGGAACCATACTTGTCAACGATTACATCAATGGTTCGGACTATTAATGAGAAAGGAGCCTGATTGCCTCCCGTTGTGAGCGTATAACAGCACAGTATCCAGAATAGGGAAAGAGGAAGGCCAAGAAGAAAATGGATTGACAATATCAGATATTCTACAACCCTATGAGATTACAACAACAAAACATTTGACAATAGAACATAAGACTGGCTCGCCATGACACTTCATGGCACAGGTGACTAAGACAAGACAATTACTTCTATGCGCACCGAAATTGCACATCAATCAGATTGTTTTGATACGATGTTCTCTGAACATCATTTTGGTTCTACCAAAATAAATTCAGATAAATAAGATAATTTAATGCAGAATCATGAAGGAGAGATGATATACATTTCAATGTATTTATTCAGCATTCGTGCTTGTCTTTAATGAAGGCTAGAACGTGATGTATGCATTTTAGTTTTATATTCTAGTATCTAATAATATTCATTGCGAAACACAATCAATGAAACTTTACTGCTACTAGTTTAAGTGATTACTGATTTGTTCGATCAATGGCGGCAATCATGAACACTCTTTGAATCGCCATAGAAGTTCGTTAGTCTTTCAACAAATTCTTAATTAATTAGTTAGTCTTCAGATCATCATCATTGTACTTCGAACACGTCCCGGTGCTCGCTCTCCACTTGTATCTTCCGTTTCATGATTACAGACAGTGCCAGTTCTTTGTTAGTTGACAAACATTCTTCTTAGCTCCCACAGTAGCGCTTATTTCTGGAAATGTCACATTTTATCAAGCTCAGTTTTTTAATTCTGAAACACGTTTTGCTGGTTACAAAACCAGCATCTTGGCACAAGGGCTTTCCCATAAGTGGTGCTCACTGTTTTGTAGCAGCAATCTGAGAGTATTCAAACGTAAAAAAGTCCAAGTCAGATGGTACTCATGTGAACTTCGGATCGTTCTAGAGATACACACTTTCTCACCTCAGCCACGGTCACCACAATTTATGTGATTCTTTGTATGTTGAAGTTATCACATCAAGTGTGCTTTTTTTCTCTCTGTTGTACATCAATGACTGCCCTTATTATGCTCTATCTCTTTTAAATAATGTGCCATCACCAACAGCATGGTCAACTTTCAACAAATGACCAACTGTCATCACCAACAGTATGGGCAACTTTCAATAGATGACCAACTGTCATCACCAACAACATGATCAACTTTCAACAGATTATCAACTGTCGTCACCCACAGTATGGTCAACTTTCAACAGATTATCAACTGTAGTTGTTAGATAAAATACAAATACACCTCTTCTGTTGAAGAACGTTTCTTTTCAATCCGTGGACCCAGTCTAGTTTGGCTATATCAGTTTTATCAATAAAAAACATAACAGAGACTGCAGTACAAGTACTCTTGACAGCACAACATCCGAGAAGTTTATGTGTAGGGTGTTATGCGGAAAAAAAATATATATATATGTAACAGAGAAAATTAATCAATCAACCTTATCTATCAGATTAAAACAAGAGACAAAATAAAACCAAACTATTAGGCTACATAAAACGACCAAAGAAAAATCAAAGCATATCAAAGCATGCGACAAACCACTAATAGATCAGTCCAAAAATAAACAGAACCATGCTATAAAATCAAAGGACCTATCTTTTGATGATTTTTAAACAAACAATTTACAATGTTGTTGGTATTGATCGACACTCCAAGCATCAGAATAACCTTTAAATAAATACATAATGTATACCTTATTATTTCTTCAATTGCAATGCATATTCATTCATTCATTTTCCTTTTGCGCTGAAGTTAGCGCATAGAGCAGAGGTCAGATCTCTCCAATGCTGTCTGTTCAAAGCTATTCTGTGCAGTTCTTGGATAGTATGGATATTGATTGTTTTACTTTCTCTAAGTATTATTCTTCTGAGTGTTTCTTTTGGTCTACCCCTGGCTCTTTTGCCTGTAGGTATCCATTCAAGAGATTGGTGATGTTTCCTGTTGATGTCTGCGCGTAGGACATGGTCGATGTAGGACCAACGGCGTTTCCTGATAACATCTGTGATGAAATTTTTATGTGTCTCTTCTCTGATTTTATCATTCGATTTGAATTCACTCCAATGGGTGTTAGTTATCTTACGAAGACATTTGTTCTTGAAACTCAGTAATTTCTTTTCTGAAGATGAAGAGCTTTTCCCGCTCTCACATCCATATGATAGCACTGGAATAACGCAGGAATTAAATAAGCGCAATACATATAGTCCAACATTAATCAAGTATAGAATTATTAGTACAGAATAACAATGAAGGTCCTAGTATATTAACGGCAGAGGTAACGGAAGCTATACAACACTTGAAAAACAACCAATCATTGGGTCTGGATAAGATTACAAAGGAAGAGTTAGAAGTTCTGGGATATTATGGCATTGAATTCATCACCAAAATGTTAAATGATATTTACAACAGTGGCTATATTCCATCTGATTTACTACAATCGTCGTAGTCCAACCAAAGAAGCCTGGGGCAGTAGATTGCTAAAATCACAGAACTATCAGTCTTATGAGCCAGATGAAGCCTTATGAGGCTTGTGAAACGGAGAGCGGAGCACTTGCGGAAATGTCCCGTATGCAATGATACAAGTTTCTAATCAAGAATTAAGAAGAGTCGGTGATGTGTGTGTAAAATTGTTGATTGTCCCACAATTGTGAAGTTTTTGTGCAGACACTTTAGTGACAAAATATACTCTTTCTATAAATATTTTCAACTGTGTAATCAGCCACTTATCCCAAACGCATCTATTAAAGACAAAAATGGTAAAGCTCTAACAACAACTGAACAACAAAAGCAAAGATAGGTCGAACATTTCCAAGATCTTCTTAACAGACCACCGCCCCAATCTACTCCAAATCTAGAGGAAGAGGAGACAATGACACCATTAGAAGTTTCGATAGAAAATTTCACCCTTGAAGAGGTAAAACAAACCATTAAGAAATTAAAAAACAATAAAGCAGCAGGTCAATATGACATCACAAGCGAAATGTTAAAAGCAGCAAATGATAATACCTTGTCATTTTTACTGGATATTTTCAATATGCTTTGGAAAAACGAATGCCCACCCCAACAATGGAAAATGGTATCATTATCAAACTACCAAAAAAGGAGACCTAACAAACTGTGATAACTGGAGAGAATCACACTGCTATCTGTACCTGGCAAAATTCTTTGTAATATGATGCTTGCAAGATTAAAGTCATTCTTAGACAAAAGACTTAGAGAAGAGCAGTCAGGCTTTAGACCAGGTCGTTCCTGCCTCAACCATATATTCACTCTTAGAACAATAATGGAAGAATGTCTAGAATTTAGATCTAATCTCATAATAAAACTGCACAGAATAGCTTTGAACAGACAGAATTGGAGAGATCTGACCTCTGCCCTAAAGCTAACTTCCGTGCAAAAGGAAAATGAATGAATAAATGAATAAATATGTTACAATTTCTACAACATGTAAAAGACCTCAAGGAAAATATTGCAAAATCTTCACTGTTAAGAAGCCATTCTTTGTCGTACAGTTTCAACTTTAAAAAAAATGTAATTAATATGGAATTTAAGTTTAAATAAAATTAATTTGATTGTTCAGACTCAAACGTGGAATGTTTGATGTGAACATTGACATGTTACCAGTTGCACTGACATGTACATCTCTGCTCCTGAACCTGGCCTATCATTGGCACTGAATGGACATGAAGGCGATGGTCACAAGCTTGTTTTAATTAAATTTAAAATTAGATATTATGGAAGATACATTCGGGATGATAGAGCAGTGGTTTCCTCTTACCTTCAACCCTGTTAGATATAGTAGCACACAAAAGTGAAAACAAAAACCTCAGTCTAAATAAATAAATTCAAGTAGGAAGCTTGAAGATAAATGATAATAATTCTTACGGCTGACGGGAAATGTTTTACCCAAGACCGTAGATGCGTCGTAGGTAAATGCTCCCCCCCCCTCTTTTTCCCAAAGTAGTTTCTCAGTTTACGTAGATAATTTTTTTCCTTTTCGTCGAAAATATTTGCGTCCTTTCATAGAGGAATACCATTCGAAGGGATTGGGAGGGCGGGGTTATACCCTCGTGTGTTCTTTATTCTACTGCCAAATGTTATTATCTTATTTCCTGCTACGGTGAGAGGGGTTGTGGAATTTAACACATAAACCCCCTCCCAAATCCTTATCTACGAATTTTATGTTACGACTCGATCTTTATTCCACATTTAAAATTTGACAAATATGTATAATCACTCTAGTATTTTTTTATTGTATCAAGGTAACCAAGTTCGATTCGGTATTCAGATGATGCAAGAACATAATGGAAGTGATCTATGCCAGTATGATAAATTGTCTGGAGTACCGGTAACCTACTACAGTCTGGAATTTCTCGAGCGCAAGTTGAGGACATTTATGAATTGTCCGCTCTGGGGAAGATAGGATCCAATTGCTCTGGAGAAAACGTATAACTCTTTAGTTGTAAAACTCTTCATCAAAAAAAAAATACTATCAAATGTAAAACTGTAAAAATAGCATCAAAGTGTATCGCTGTATGTACAGTGCGCATTGCTAACGATATTTTTCTAGGTAGGAGGAAACAGCAGCCCAAATAAATATTTCTTGAGCGAGCAAAGATAACAGTCCTCAAGAACTAAGATACAAAAACCCATGACATCTTACGTTGAATGGGATTGATCACTGACTAATCTTTCATTCCTTCATATCTTTTCCAGTGACAGATCACTGACTATTCTTTCCTTCCGCTCATCTATTCCAGCCACTGATTACTGATTAAATGACGCATTTATCGCGGCATAACATATATAGGGTAGTCTTCACCTTATGTCTGGCCTTGACGTTGGCAGGAATGTATTTCGAGAGACAAAAACTCAACATGAATATCCGGGCCAGACTTGGATTAATATTAGAAAATGAAGCTTATGTTTGCAGAAACCAAAGTTATCATATTTGTTTCAACCTTCTCAACGCGGCATTGAATTTCTCCTCTAACGAAACTACATGTATATGGCCAGTTTTTGACATATTTTCCGAAATGCCTGTTAAAAATTTCTCCAACTTCACTAACATTTATGTGGTCAAAGATGACTACTCGCAGCTGCCCAATAATGATGGTACTCCTCTCATTACTGGCCTTCTGCCCCATGATGTTCGTCTTGGCAATCATATGTTTAACTACGCTTCAATTCTTGGCATCGCATATCAACTGAAGAGACGAGCCTTCATGCAGCCAAGTCCAGTACTGGAAGCTACGTTTCATCTTAGTCATGTAGAAAAGCATTTGGATATTGTTCAGTAAGTACTGGCTTGTGTATAAATGTACCGATAAGTATATTCTATAAATTCACGTTATGCGGAAAAACGAGTACAATGACGTCAATCCTTTACAAATTTTCGAGTTATTTTCCTCTTCCTTAACTATAAGCATTAGAGATTAATCAATTATCCGAATACACCGTGATCTATTAACTTCTTAGGGGTCCGGGCACATCGGATCAAAAGAATATTTTAAAATGTTTGTTAAATAATAGTTATTATGCATTGTTGTCCGTCCATCACAAGTGATGATGACCATTTTTTACATCCATTTTTGAAAATTCAATTTTAGTTATGTCCTTGATTATGAGTTCGTAGATGGCTAATGAGCCCTATTCGAGCTGTAAATGTCCTTGGACAGTTCGGACATGGAATGACGGCTGTAGACGGATCTTGGTCTATCCGTGACTTTCTAGCTGCTCTCCGATGTTGAGCTGCTACATTTCTCTTCTTTTCACAAGTTGATGCGCTCTTTTTTTATTTTAGAACGTCATGTAGATCTATTTACGCATTAGTACTTGTGAGAAGGGCTCGATATGTCTATTTTCCAGGCGTCTTGACAGAATTTACCACAAAACTTCTTTTATACTAGATAATTAATGTAGATCACTGCATAAAATAACTTTATACTAGAGAGCTAAGATATAACAGTATATAAAATTACTTCTGACTAGAGAACTGAGGTAGAAAAATACATAACATTACTTCAGACTAGAGACCCGAGATAGAACAGTGACTAAAATAACTTTAGCCTAGAGAGCTCAGGTAAAACATATAAAATAACTTTAGCCTAGAGAGCTGAGGTAAAACATATAAATTAACTTTAGTCTAGAGAGCTGAGGTAAAACATATAAAATAACTTTAGCCTAGAGAGCGAAGGTAAAACATATAAAATAACTTTAGCCTAGAGAGCTGAGGTAAAACATATAAAATAACTTTAGCCTAGAGAGCTGAGGTAAAACATATAAAATAACTTTAGCCTAGAGAGCGAAGGTAAAACATATAAAATAACTTTAGCCTAGAGAGCTGAGGTAAAACATATAAAATAACTTTAGCCTAGAGAGCTGAGGTAAAACATATAAAATAACTTTACACTTAGATAGCTGAGGTAGAACCGTGCGTAAAATAACTTTAGACTTAGAGAGCTTAGGTAGAACCGTGCGTAAAATAACTTTAGACTTAGAGAGCTTAGGTAGAACCGTGCGTAAAATAACTTTAGACTTAGAGAGCTGATGTAGAACCGTGCGTAAAATAACTTTAGACTTAGAGAGCTGAGGTAGAACCGCAATTATATTTGTGTCTAAACACGATTATTCTTCTTCCTCTGAATATTTCACCTTTCAATAATATCGAGATAGGTAAAAATTGTGAGCCTCGGTAAGTGCAGTAATGTCATTGGTCCTAGTTTCGAATTTAGTATATATTTGTGGTTTGAAATACAAATTACTCCGGTGGTTCAACTAAGTACCAGGTATATGTATACCAGGAATCATGCTTTGGGAAGGGCGAGAAAAGGCGTCATCTAATTGAGTAAATTCGGCAAGCTAGGCAAGTCAGGAGGTTTCAGGTCAACCATTGACTAGGCAACTTAGCACTTATGGGAAGCAATGTGTTATGACGACGGTTTACTTAGCTTTCCTTTACCTTTACCTCTGTAATTATCAGGCCCAGGTTCGTATATACGACTACAGATAAGGGAGGAGGAGGGGCTAAAGCTAATTACCTCAGCTGTGTGGGAACTTCGATGTTCTTTTTAACTGAGAAATATATGTTGATGGATGCGGATGTGCTCATGATCTGCTTGTTCTGTGAATATAATGTCACGTCATACTTTATTTTATAATTACGGTTGTCCTCATGATCTGCTTGTTTCTGTTAATATAATGTTACGTCATACTTTATTTTATAATCTACGGTTGTCCTCATGATCTGTTTGTTTCTGTGAATATAATGTCACGTCATACTTTATTTTATAATCTACGGGATTAGTCTGGTCATTTACCTTTATACAAGATGACTGTATTCGTCAACAGTGGCTTGAGTATGTGGGGGGGGGGGGGCTGGGAATCGAAGTTGGAGTGTGTCACATTCATGTTTTTGCCTGGTCATTCTGGTATTCAAAGCAATGAGAGAGTAGATAGGTTGGCAGGTTCTACCTACCACTGTATTGATTGGCATGGCAATGGAACATATCCATATATTGGCCTCTTTAAGAAACATTGTAATGTCAAAAGAAATTAATGAAGATGATAATGTACTGTTTCATGTACTGAATAGCGACAATGGGCTTCAAATTTGGTCAGAAATGTGGTCAGAAATATGGTAAGAAATGTGGCCAGCAATGAACGTTGTTACAGATTGCAAAGAAAATATGTCAACTAACAGAGAACTAGAACTGTCAGTCGTTGTATGCCCATATTCCGGATATACCCCGGGGAAGCATGGAGCACATATGGGCGTGTTCTGTGTGCAACGATGATTACCTTTTGACGAACTATTTACCCTTCTGTGATATGTATGCGTGTTATTAATTCTCATATCCTTTGTGTTACGTGCAGTTATTTAAGGTGCGGTTTCTGCTGCTTGAGTCGATCTGTATTTGTTTCTACATGTCATATTGTTTGCATAAATAAGACAATAATTTATTTTATTACACACTCTATGTACCATCTATACGGACAAAGATGTTAAACAAATAGAAGGAATCCTCAAGATCAATTGGAAAATAATAAACAATCTACGATATGCAGATTTCACAGCTCTCTTAGCAGAAAGTAAATAGGAACTACGAAGATCAAGCAGATAAATCAAGTAGAGAATATGGACTGAATATTAACATCTCACCACATATGCATGATAATCAGCAAAATCAAAGAGGAACAAACGCTAAACATAAAACATGGAGAGATACTTCAACATGAAGATCCTTACAAATATCTTGGACACATAATTACAAATGATGGTAGATGTGAAACTGAAGCTAGAAGGAGAATAGGAATGACTAAAAGTACGTTCAATACTTGATACGTGATGAAATTTACATGATAAATACATGATGAAAAGTACACGATGAAAAATAAATGATGAAACAACTAACATTCAAACAAATCATAAACAGGCTGAGAATGATAATTATAAAATGCTTCATCTATTGTACATTAAGGTATGTCTCAGAAACACGAATAATGAATAAACAGCTAGAAGACAGAATTGTAATGTCTTTGATATGTGTTTGAATCTATAGAACGATAGGGAGGACGTTATGAAAAGATAAAAAAAAAAAGAAGGAAGAGGGAAAAAGAGAAAAAACGTATTTGTTTTCATCCATTTTGACGAAACTACAAATGAAAAAAGAAATAAAGGAATATGTGGACATTAAAAGACATGACAACTTGTTGAAGTTTTTACTTGAAAATAAAGTAAAGGGGTAGTGATCGAAAGAAAGGCAGAGATGAAAATGAGAGGAAAAATTCATAAAATGAAGAGGATAAATCCAAGCAGAGTGCATCACCAAGACAAGAGACAGGAAGTTAGAAGTCATTTGCAGCCAATCTACCTTCGATGTGCAGACAGCACTTGATGATGATGATGAGATAAGAAATGTATAGACAACGAGTATGATCTATGTGCGTCGTTAACATATTTTTTTATTTGAAAAGGATGCGCTAGTTCAGCAAGGGCTGAGAAACACTAATCTAGTCAATAGCTTTAAAGACAGTTCGACTCTGTCCATCATCATCAACCACTGTGGAAACCGAATCTCAGGCTTCTAGTTCAAGTTGCAAAAATAGTCTTATTTCCATGCATTTCGTTGGAGGCATTTAAAGAAAATATGATGGTTTTCTGACAACCTGCCACAGTGGGGGGAAAAACATCATTGTACAGCATGTTTAGTCTCGATTTGCTGACTTTTTACTTCTGTAAAATAGTTGCCATGGATAACGAGGAGATCCTGCTGTGAAATAGTTGCCATGGATAACGAGGAGATCCTGCTGTGAAATAGTTGCCATGGATAACGAAGATATCCTGCTGTGAAATAGTTGCCATGGATAACGAAGTGATCATGTTGTGAAATAGTTGCCATGGATAGCGAAGGGATCATGCTGTGAAATAGTTGCCATGGATAACGAAGATATCCTGCTGTGAAATAGTTGCCATGGATAACGAGGAGATCATGTTGTGAAATAGTTGCCATGGATAACGAAGGGATCATGCTGCACTAGTAGGCCTCACTTCGGGGACAACACATGGATTAATAAACACCTTCCACCTAATGTAACCATGATTTTGAGATAACAAACCCAAAATGAGTTCCCATGTCACTTCAGTTACTCAACTAAGGAGGATCTGTGCTTTTGTCAGACAGGCTATGGACTTTCAAGAGCTACACGGTCACAGCTGAAGGAATTTCATCATCATCATTTTCATCATCACCATCATCATCATCATAATTTTCATCATTGGTCTTCTTCATAAACGACCATACCAATTTGTGAACATATTTGTTTTTCCATCTTCTTACAACATAACATCTATCCCTTTCTATTACAGATGTTTCTCATCAAATTTCTAACAAGATAACACATATTACAGAAGTTTGTCATAAAATATCTTACATAATAACATTTATCCCCTTTTTATTACATAATATTTTGATCAAACTTCTTACAACATAACTTCTATCACTTTCTATTGCAGATGGCCAATGGTTGTCTATGTCCCCTGGGCCGACTACAGCACTAAATTCTACAAATTAATACCACAAAATGACACATGTATCTGCGGATATTTACAATCCTGGAGATATTTTCACGCAATTAGTTCTGAAATCAGAAAGGAATTCACATTTAGGAACTCCACATTACTTGAAGTACATAACATACTTCAAGGGATCCTAGGAAATCTATCCACAATCGCTGATATCATTGTAGGAGTACATGTTCGACGAGGCGATTTGCATAATAAATATTACGTGGATCGTGGATACAGAATAGCTCCGATCTCATATTATTTGCTAGCTTTAGATTGGATGAGGAATCGTTTTCCTACAAAAATCATCATGTTTTTAGTTATCAGTGAAGCATCAGATCATTTGTGGTGCCGACAGAATCTTCAAGATAGTGATATAATAATCGCGCCAGAAGCGTCGGCTGCAGTTCATCTGGCATTATTGGCTAGCTGTGATCACGTGATTATATCTGCAGGCTCGTTTGGTTGGTGGGGTGCATGGTTATCTGGTGGGCATGTTATTTATTACTCGAAATATATTACAGAATTATCAATGGTGGGTCTATATTTTTCTGCAGTAGACTATTATCCTCCAGAGTGGATAGCTATTGGAGATTAGCTTATTCCTGTAGAACTCAGAATTTTAAAAACTATTTCCTGTCTATAGTCTTTTTTTCTGCTTTTGCAATAAGACATCACAGGATTGGATAACCGGCTATTGCACGTTTGCTTGTTGTTATGCAGTAATATTGTGATATTTCAGAATGTCGGTAACTCCTTCAATCCACATTTTTCTTGGTCTTCATCTGCATTTTAATGTTTCCATTTTCATATAGTATGTTCTTGCTGCTGATCAATAAAGGTTCATTGTCATTAAGTGGCCGAGCCTTTTTGAGTCTCTGATTTTCAATATATCTGACCACAGCTGTTGTTTCAACAGTTCTTATAATCTCTTCATTCCTCACATGATCTCTTTTGTTGTTTGCTGTTTTTCTTCGGCATTTTATTTCACACCTAGTAAGCTAGCTTTCTTTCTTGTTCTTTAGTTAGTGTCCATGTCTGACATTCACATCCCAATGATGGTGTTGAATTTATGAATTTCTTTTTGGTTTCCATCGGGATAGATTTGTGTTTCAACATTGGTGTAAGTTCATGATTTACATAGTTGGTTTTTTGAATTCTTGTCTCGAGCTCTTTTTGCATTCTTCCGTAGTCTATATAAATACTCCCAAGATATTTTTTTAAATGTTAATCTATCTATTCGTTAAGCCCTTTATTGCCTTTCAGCGCCAGGAGTAGAAGAGTTCTCTGGAGATGGCCCCCGTGTGTGCTGAGTATATTGAGAACTCTTCATTGTTTCCTACGAGCGAT
The DNA here is from genome assembly GCA_034231615.1 of Meghimatium bilineatum. Classification (NCBI taxonomy): domain Eukaryota; kingdom Metazoa; phylum Mollusca; class Gastropoda; order Stylommatophora; family Philomycidae; genus Meghimatium; species Meghimatium bilineatum. The sequence continues at coordinate 68,353,192 of CM067304.1, read as the reverse complement.
ATTATGTTAATTATAATACATAATGCAGACGGTTTTCAATCAGCGGAACAGTGTATGTAAGTAGATATGCATTTATGTGTTACACCACCAACCTCGTGCTAGACCACTCAGTATTTATGTGTTACACCACCAACCTCGTGCTAGACAACTCAGTATTTATGTGTTAAACCACTAACTTTGCACTAGACAGCTGAGCACCGATGTGTTAAACCACTAACTTTGCACTAGACAACTGAGCACCGATGTGTTAAACCACCAACTTCGCACTAGACAGCTGAGCACTGATGTGTTAAACCACCTCTTCGCACTAGACAGCTGAGCACTGATGTGTTAAACCACAAATTGTGAAGATGAATCTTCTTTCTCTGTATCCTTTACTTATAATTTGTCTTTATATTTCTCTTTGTTTCCTCTCAGATTAAGTCTTCATATTTCTCTTTGTTTCCTCTCAGATTAAGTCTTCATATTTCTCTTTGTTTCATCTCAGATTAAGTCTTCATATTTCTCTTTGTTTCCTCTCAGATTAAGTCTTCATATTTCTCTTTGTTTTCTCTCAGATTAAGTCTTCATATTTCTCTTTGTTTTCTCTCAGATTAAGTCTTCATATTTCTCTTTGTTTTCTCTCAGATTAAGTCTTCATATTTCTCTTTGTTTTCTCTCAGATTAAGTCTTCATATTTCTCTATGTTTCAGATTAAGTCTTCATATTTCTCTTTGTTTCAGATTAAGTCTTCATATTTCTCTTTGTTTCCTCTCAGATTAAGTCTTCATATTTCTCTTTATTTCCTCTCAGATTAAGTCTTCATATTTCTCTTTGTTTCCTCTCAGATTAAGTCTTCATATTTCTCTTTGTTTCCTCTCAGATTAAGTCTTCATATTTCTCTTTGTTTCCTCTCAGATTGTCTTCATATTTCTCTTTGTTTCATCTCATATTAAGTCTTCATATTTCTCTTTGTTTCCTCTCAGATTAAGTCTTCATATTTCTCTTTGTTTTCTCTCAGATTAAGTCTTCATATTTCTCTTTGTTTTCTCTCAGATTAAGTCTTCATATTTCTCTTTGTTTTCTCTCAGATTAAGTCTTCATATTTCTCTTTGTTTTCTCTCAGATTAAGTCTTCATATTTCTCTTTGTTTCAGATTAAGTCTTCATATTTCTCTTTGTTTCAGATTAAGTCTTCATATTTCTCTTTGTTTCCTCTCAGATTAAGTCTTCATATTTCTCTTTATTTCCTCTCAGATTAAGTCTTCATATTTCTCTTTGTTTCCTCTCAGATTAAGTCTTCATATTTCTCTTTGTTTCCTCTCAGATTAAGTCTTCATATTTCTCTTTATTTCCTCTCAGATTAAGTCTTCATATTTCTCTTTATTTTCTCTCAGATTAAGTCTTCATATTTCTCTTTGTTTCCTCTCAGATTAAGTCTTCATATTTCTCTTTATTTCCTCTCAGATTAAGTCTTCATATTTCTCTTTGTTTTCTCTCAGATTAAGTCTTCATATTTCTCTTTGTTTCCTCTCAGATTAAGTCTTCATATTTCTCTTTGTTTCCTCTCAGATTAAGCCTTCATTCTTTTCTTGGTTTCCTCACAGATCAAGTCTTTATTATTCTGAATACCATCAAATATCAAGTCTCTACTCTTCTCTTAGTCAAGATGAAGTCCCCATTCTTCTATTCGTCATATTCAAGTCTCCATTCTTCTCTTCCTCAGATCAAGCACCCATTCTTATCTTCGTCAAGATCAAGTCTGTGTTCTTGTCTTCGTCAAGATCAAGTCTGTGTTCTTGTCTTCGTCAAGATCAAGTCTGTGTTCTTGTCTTCGTCAAGATCAAGTCTGTGTTCTTTTCTTCGTTAAAATCAAGTCTGTGTTATTCTCTTAATCTTCCCACGGATAGTCTATTCCATTAACCGTTCAACTTTTTGTGTGAATAATGACATTTGTTCCATTGTTTTTGTGTATATCGTCCGTTAAGTGATCCGGAACAAGCAAAAACTGATATAACATGTATATTCTACGGCGTAGTGGTTAGGATGCTCATCTTGTGTTCAAGGAATTGTGAGTTCGAACCCGACTCGAGGCGACTTATTTACACAGGGGAAAAAACACATTTTTTATATCCTGGAAATTATAGAAAACTACGCATTAATGCGTTATTATTGATTCTGTTGGCAGTCGGACCGCAGGTTTGAATCTCTCGGCAGTCGGACTGTAGCTTCATTGAAAGGGACGATGTACTTATGGGGATAGCCACGTAGGACTACAAGTAAAAGCAATCTTTTACATCTTTTCAACTTATTCTGAAATAAACAGCAACCAATAAAAGCTTATATTTAAATAAGCATCTAAAAGGTGCAGAAATTTGTATTTAGGAATGTTGGTACCGAACTGTAGAGACGTTTGTACACGTGAGCTTAATGGAGGCGTGGAAAACCTGATGAAGGTTTGTGAATGTGTTATGGGGGGATTTGTTTGTAGTTAATCTAGATATCTCAAAGTAAATGTTTATGCATACATAATCGTTATAATTACTTGCAATGCTTATTGCTTACATAATCAATATTTTTTAATTGAAATATATATTTTATATAAATATTTTTTTATTGTTTGCTTATTTTTTGCATGTTTGTTTGCCTGTTCGTGCTTGTTTGTTTGTTTAAATCAGGGGTGCCAAAACTGATGGGGAAACCTTCCTTCTTGGGGGGGGGGATATTGGGGCAGTCTCAAAGGGGCGCGGGAATATTTCGGAATTTAGTGAATTAAAGGCAGGACTGCTTTTTCTGTTTAAAAAATATAAGCAAGTTTTAAAAAAAGTGTTGTTGTTTGTCAAATCACATGATCATGATGACAATGATAATGATGATTATGATGATGATGATTATGATGATGATGATTATGATGATGATGGTTTGTTACATTCACTTTTGAAATTCAGTTACAGTTACGTCCCTAACTTGATGCTCGTAGATGGCTAACAAGCCATGAAGTCCTATTCTTGCAGTAACTGTCATTGGACAGTTCAGAATTACGGCTGTAAATGGTTTATGGTCTGCCTGTGACTTTCTAACTACTCTCTGTTGTTGAGCTTCTGTTCTCTTTTCACAAGATGCCACACCTTTGTAGATCGTAGAGCGCAATGTAACGTCATTTTACATTGACTTTCTCTTGTATCTTGATCTAGTTCAAAGTCTCTTTAACAAGTCCTTGTAGCGCTTCTGTTGGCCACCTTGAGGACGTATACCCTTTTCAAAAACATATATTTACAAGAAATAAGAAGAAAGAAACTATTGTTTCATTAATTTAGCTGCATGTTAATCCTGAATTGTAATCAGAAATATGCTGATGAGAAATATAGTCATTGTTTAAACATATCAAGGCACACACCTTATTGCAGGTTTCCTCTCTACGACGTGGTTTAAAATAATGGGGGTGGGGATAAATTGAGGTCTAGAAGTGTGTGAGGTGCGTTAGAACTTTGTAAAATGGCTACCAGTAACGTCAGTGGGAAACGTTAGAAGACCACTGATTTAAATCCTCCTGAATTACGAGGTAGCTTCAAAGAGTTCCTGGAATAGTCGATTAGTTTTTGTAATGCTACAAGACAGCTGAGATAGGGGGTCAAAGAGTTCCTGGAATAGTCGATTAGTTTTTGTAATGCTACAGGACAGCTGAGAGAGGGGTCAATGGGTTCCATGAATGTTTCCAGCAGCTATATGCTCGTTGACAAAGGTATGTAGTTAACGAAATGAACTATTTTGAAGGAAATGTAGTGTAGAAATTTCTATTGTTTTACTTATTTCTAAATAATCCCTAATTCCGAGAACTTTTGGATGCTACATATTATAAATTTTATCGATGTTTACAACAGAACCATATGGCTACAAGTTTCACAACGGATATATAGGATATAACAAAATGCTACGGTGCATGTGATGTCACAGCAAGGGCTGGTTCTAAACACAAATTATTGTTGGAATCTCTCTTACGATATATACATTTTCAATCTCTACTGTTGAAACTTTTCTCGATGTAAACAAGATGTTATGAACGATTTGTCTAGTTTTTAAGAATTTTCTCAAAAACTTATTTTAATCTAAACTCCAAGCAACTCTTATATTCACAACAAACGGTTATTGTGACGTCACTAATCACATAGATCGTCCTTGTATCTAAAAATCTGTACACTATAAGGTCGGTGACAACGCGCGCATTAAAAGTGGTATTCTGTTGTTCTTATTGCGGGGTTAGCATCCGTCCCATAGAGAATCAAAGTAACCCAGAAGCTATGATGCAGTTGGACGTCAGATGATCAGGCGCAGATATCGAAGGTACTTTCTTTATATGGACTACATCCTGCTTATCCACAGGAATTTGAGAATCAAAACAGAAGAATAATAAGATTTACTACGGAGTGAATAAGTTGATGATGGTGGTGATAACGTTATATACCAGGTATAACATAAATGGGATGATCATGGTGGTGATAACGTTATATACCAGGTATAACAGAAATGGGGATGATGATGGTGATAACGTTATACACCAGGTATAACAGAAATGGGGATGAACAGGGGTGAGGGGAGAAAATGTGTCATCTCTCTGGAAAAAGATCTGAAGATCACATAATCAAAATCTGAATGTTGGTCTGCATACTCTTGGATCGCTACTGGAACGGAGAGCAGAGCACTTATGGGAATGTCCAGTGTGCTGTCATGCTGACTTATAGTTAATAATCCAACAGTAAATATATAAACAGATTATCGTATTTCTTAACTATCTCAATAATGTACAAAGAAGTGTCTCTAATGGTAGTTATGTATGATGGTTGCCTTTCACGTCCTTTCAGACGGTCAGAAAGCAGGCCAGTGTAAAATTTCAAATGAAAATTGAGGCCCTCAATTATTTCCCGAGATGCATAGTCCCTACACTTCATACATGATTGCATGCTCTGGCAGCTTTATGGAGACAGTGGCTTGCCCATTGCACTAATCCTCTTTCGGTTCTGCTGAATAGTACCACAGGAAAGACAACATGAATACTCGTCAAAACAAGCAGAACTACATACGATTTCATAAGATTGTTTATTACACAATCAACTGTTTTAGTGTATATCTCAGAATTGTCTGTTTGGATTGACTCCCTTAGCCGAAGACACTCCCGTGTTAACCTGTAGGACATCGCGTGAATAAAATTGTGTGCAAAATTTCTGACAATCAGAAATATTCGCTGCTAATTCAATGATTACAAACACACATACAAACTGTATTTGTGAAAGTAAGAAATAGTGGCTACGAATTCAATGATTACAAACACACACAAAAACTGTATTTGTGAAAATAAGAAATATTGGCTACTAATTCAATGATTACACATACACACACGATAGTAAATAAATCAGTGTTTTAATTTGCAACAAACTATTTCTGAAATATGTAAATACATGAGGGAAAAATGCAGGAATCAACTGTAGAAAATGTTTTCAAAATTAGATCACTAGACAAATCTGCAAATTCTGAGAAAGACACAGAGAGAGAGAGAGAGAGAGAGAGAGAGAGAGAGAGAGAGAAGAGAGAGAGAGAAAGCAATGAAGCATATTAGATGAAGAAATTGGCAAATCAAACAATCAGTCTTCAGCATATATTTCATAGAACGTTACTGTATCAAAGATTTTCCGAACGATTCCCGATTCTCAATCACTTCTCTCGATTCTTTATTTAAAGATAAACTATTATATGATTCTCCTTCTATTTGGTGTGTCCTTTACAGAACATTGTGCTGAATGCCACTCTGTAAACCTATATGTTGTTCTGTGCAAGATGTTCTGCTTCTTTTAGTGTCATTTTCAAAATCGATAACAAATATAATAATGTACTATTCTTGATTCTTAATTAGAAACTGGCCCCACGGTACTTAGGGCATTCCCATACGTGCTCCCCTCTCTGTTCCAGCAGCCATCCAATTCGATGGTATTTCGAGTCTAATGCTGCCGAAACAGACGTCGACATCAGGGCACAACTCTGGCCCTTGCGACAGGTTTCTTTGTTGTTCTGCCCACCCACGCCGTGCCCGTCCTAGTTCAAGCACAACGCTGGCCTGTCGGAACAACATGGTAACTGTTATCGAAGGTTACCACTATGCGATAGTATAGATGACGTGACATGAAGCTTCTATAAGAAGATAACCTCAATATAAAGGCATGTCATCATCTACTAAGGCTTTCTGTTGAATGGGTTGTCTGTCTAGTGAGCCATTGGTGAGACCTACAGAATCAACCACATGCGCAATAATGTACTATTGTTACTGGTAACTAATATAACTAACAAATATTAAAACTAATGTAAATGAGAAATAACATTAAACAAAATAATAAGAACTTTGTCCACGTTACGGTCAAATAGGGACCTTTATCAAGAAAAAAACACGATACCATAAACAGGTACACATAATTTTCTATGCATAAAGATGGTCTCATGGCTCCATCCCGCTGAATTGGAAAAGAAAGAAAAAATGTGCAATCATGTTTAGCTACAAGCAACATTGGTTCTAGACTGAATTTTGTGCAATATTGATAGATAAAAATAGAAATATAAAGAGATCAGAAGAATGCCATAAGATAAGAAATCATTATTGTCAAATCATACAAAGTGAACGCTCCACGTTAATGATGACACCTGTACGCACAGATATATACAAACACATTAAATAAAGTTTATGTATAAGATTAGACAAAGACATGTATGGAGATGGGGGCCACCAGTAAACCAATCTTTATATTTATCGATACGCTGAGGCCCTTGTTTGCATTGCGGCGTCAGGGGTAGAAGAGTTCTCTGGAGATGGCGTTCTTGTGTGCTGTATGTAAGGTTGTTCCCGTGGCTTCTTTGATTTCTGTGGTCTATCTGTTACATGGTCTGCCTCTTGATTTATAGCCGTGATGTCTATGTGTCATGACCATATGTGGCATGCTGTCATTTGGTAGTATGGAAGCGTGTGAAACAGCTTCATCTGTTGTCTTTTGATGTGTTCTAATACTGGTATTGTTTTGGTTATATGTCTTATGTTATCATTTAACTAATAAACAATGTCAAAATAGGCGGTACTGGGAAGGAGTCAGTAGTTGATCAAGCGAATAGAGGCTGGGTTTAATCAAAATTTATGAAAACAAAACTGTTATAATAGCACATTATCATATTTGTTATAGTTTCTTCCTTTTGTTATTTCGAAGTTCTCCAACTTTTCGGATATCCCCTGATAGTGTCATTATTTATACTTGAAATTCTCTAATGGTCTTCGAAAACCTGCGTTTATTGTAGGATGATCATCATTGCACGCCGGGTACGTCCATGTGTGCTCCGATCTCCAATTCAATGTAGCCGCCCTTACGCAATGATTGACAGTTCCAGTTCTCTATTGGTTGACGAAAACTCGTCCATGCCTTCAGAGCAGTGCATGGTTTACGTATAGGTTACACAGCTTATGGATCCACTTGTCTTAGCAATTGTCATATAGGCCTATACTTAAATATATTGCAACGTTGTTTGTCCCAATGCCGCACGTTCGGGAATCTTAGGGCCTTATCAAGTCTAAATCCGGCGCTACTACAATTGTGCTAATTTCTTGCGACACCGCCCCGCTCCATTATTCTGGGCATGGAAATTGAATTAGCCGCGTCATTGTTCACGTTTGCATATGATTTTTCTTATAATCAGTTCATTTTGCCCACGTCTTTACTGCCCGACACAGTAGCTATGCATGAAAGCCGATCTGTTCACTCGCTGCCGTGGACACTCACGTGACCAGATACGAAAAGAAATGTAACGCATTCTAACTTTAAACTCTTCACTGCCACAAAACACTGTTCACGAGCGCCGGCCATTTGTATTCCTACGATCATACTCGTAGAGTCACTGAGAATATAATCATTTGCTGTACCGTGTGTACTCATCCATTTCACTGTTATAATTTGCAGAGAATGCTGCTTGTAGTCACAGCAAACACACCACTTTCCTCTTTAATGGTTTTCTCCGAACAAAGAGCTGCGAAGGCTTAAGCACTTCTGAATTTTGATTTTCTGAATATGTTCACCTTTTTTTCTGATGTCAGCAATCCCTAGCAATACCTGGTTTTGTCAGGTAATCAATGATAGTTCAATCTATCAGGTAATCCATGGTACCTATATATATCAGGTAATTCATGGTACCTAGATCTATCAGGTAATCAATGATACCTGGATATATCATGTATTCCATGATACTTCGATATATCAGGTAATCAATGGTACTTGGATCGATCAGGTAATCAATGGTACTTCGATATATCAGGTAATTCCCTGATATGGGAGTTCCATGAAGTAGTGGTTAATCTGGTTGTTTTGTTATCCATAGGTCATGGCTACATACATCCCATCTCGTAGTGGAGATTCGACTTAGTCCACTCAACATAGACTGGAAACTAAGATTGGTCGGGTCATCTCTGACGTTGAGCAGGACCACAGTAAGCATTCACTGGTGCTGAAGTCGGAGATACCAGACCGAGAAGCGCACCAGCAACCACGGTATCACACAACACGACTAGATAGAATGTCGTCTTAGTTAGAACGAGAAGAAGAAGAAGAAGAACAGGTCACGGTTAAGAATCAGGCTCGTGACGTCTTGCTGGCAGTGGGGTTTTATTTTTCGGAGATCCTTGTTGATTATTCTTTGAAACTAGGGATTTACGTGCTATGAGCGGTACCTTCAACAGGCGACTGACAGCATCGCTGAGAAAGACGGGGTAATCCTTGACGGAAATCGGAGTAGAATGATATCAATTCTCTGAAATTTGTAAACCTTTTTTAAGCAATCATTTTGCAATAACCTTATTTTATCCTACTGGTCTCCACCATACACTGGGTCGTATGTATAAAATTAGTTCCTTTAAAAAAAGCGCTCCACTTCTCTTAGGAGGGCCTTATTTCGGGTTCTGCTCTATTTGATGCTGTTGTTTTATGGTCTCCGTAGGGTACTGGTAAACATTGTGTTCAATTTTACATAACGGGTAGAACTGCAGCAAAACTTTGCTCCTGAATTATTGTGTAACTATTATAGGAAGTTATGTCCTTTACTCGTAGTATGCCATTTTATTGTCTTTGATAAATGTTTGTGGTCGAAACGTTTGTCTGTATTTTTTTGTATGTGGGCTTTCAGTGGTTTGCAAATCTTTATTGCACTATATAACTATTTTCCGTCGATTTTATTTAAGAGTTTGCCTATAAAAATCTTATTAGAACGATCTTAACATTCTCGCCTCTATGTGTAAGTATTCATAAATTTCTCATAACCCTATTTTTATTAATGTTAGTTCATAATTTACTATTCTTATTTCTTTTGTCTTTTTTCCGCACTTTCTTCCCTTCTGTCGTTTCCGGCTTTCCCGTTTTGTTGAAGTCCAAGCTGGCATACTCTATTGTCTTGTCACGTTTTTTATTCTGTGGAGTTAGTTTTTGATTTCCAGGTCCAGGCTCGTGTGCCACAGTTACGTAGATCAAACCTTCAGGCGATACATAGCGATCAGCATCCTGGTGGAAGAAAACAACATGTTCTCACAGATATACAAAATGTTATCTATTTATAAAACATGTTCTCACAGATATACAAAATGTTATCTATTTATAAAACAACATGTTCTCACAGATATACAAAATGTTATCTATTTATAAAAGCACATGAAAAATTGAAGATAAAAACGCATTATATTTGTTTCTCTTAATGTTTCAGAATCTGTTATTGGTTAAGTCAAAATGTACTTCTTATAGTGACGTACTCTTATAGTGAAGTACTCTTATAGTGAGGTACTCTAATAGTTAGGTAAAGTTATTGTGAGGTACACTTATGGTGAGGTACACTTATGGTGAGGTACACTTATGGTGAGGTACACTTATGGTGAGGTACACTTATTTGAGGTAAATTTATGATGAGGTACTCTTATAGTGAGGTACTCTTATAATGAGGTACTGTTATGATGAGGTACTCTTATGGTGAGGTACTCTTATGGTGAGGTAAACTTATGGTAAGGTAAACTTATGGTAATGCATTCTTATGATGAGGTACTCTTATGGTGTGGCACTCTTATAGTGAGGTACACGTATAGTGAGGTTCCATTATATTGAAGTACACTTATGGTGATTACACTTATGGTGAGGTACTCTTTTAATGAGGTACACTTATGGTGAGGTACACTTATGGTGAGGTACACTTATGGTGAGGTACACTTATTTTGAGGTACACTTATGGTGAGTACACTTATGGTGAGGTACTCTTTTAGTGAGGTACGATGCTTCAAATAGCGGGCGATAGACCAAGTGGTTATATGAGAGCCTTTAACCATCAAAAATTAGTGAAGGTCGCTGTTCTGGTAAACCTAGCCACCCATGGAAGCTTGACAACAAATGTGGGATTAGTATAATGTTCGAAACATGTGTACGTTCCTTATAATGAACATCCTCCGTAATAAATCACCTAATATGTGCTTTCCCACGATTAGTATATCATTCCGTTTGTAGTCTTTCATCCTGATGAAGTCTTATAGTCGAAACGTCGTCTGTCGATGTGTCTCGTTGTTAGTTTGGTTTTGGTTTATTGACTAATATTGGTAAAACCTGTACATATTTCTTTTCTTTTTTTTTCTTTTCCTTATGTTATCACAGGTTCCCCCTCCCCCCTCCCCCATTTCTAATTTCTAATTGTTTTCTGACATTTGAGCTTTATCTCTTCATCATAATCACAAGACTCCGTCTCCGCATCGAAGATCAGAAACAGACCTCCGACACCGTGTCTCTTGCCTTGATATTGCACTCTGCTAGACTGTAATCTGTCTATCGCATGATATTTCCCTACCACTTGTCCTGGTTCTCAACTCTTGATCGCGCCCGCCTCCCCCCTCTTTTCGACACTACCTTCAATGAATGTCTTCAACGAGGTGCTATGTCTTGTAATATATCTAACATATTTTATTTGTTGTTTTTTTATTTCGTTCTTTTAATAGTACAGTTTCAAGATCAAGTGCTGGTAGAACCTCTGGGTTTGTTTTCTATTCCTCCCATGACGTTCTCCCTACAGTGGCGTAGCAAGGGGAGGGGGCGGAAATGCGGACCGCCCCGGGTGGCATCATCGGGAGGGAGGCAAATTTATTTTCGTCCAGTCTCTCACAATCACTGACATATTTTGTTAATGTCACAAGGGCGGAAAATTACGATTCTACCCCGGACGCCATTGACCAACGCTAGGCCACTGTCTCCCTATATTTCTATATATCGACATCTCAAATGCATCAATTCTATGGATGGTTGGTTTGGTTGGTTCTGATCTAGCGGTCCATGGTTCTGATCAAGCGGTCTCATGCCCTTTGACCCAATGCCATTAAAATGGCATTATATTGCTGGGGATTTTGTGGATTTTTGGCCCACCATGGGCCAGAGCCAGAGAATAACTATCACACCACTAGGAAGGTAGGTTTCACCTATGCACCTCCGAGTCACTACAACCACGATAGGGTTCACTGTGCTCATTCCCCGCCATCAATTGACTACTGGTTATGCTGAACATCTCTATTGCTCCAGGCATGCAACTCATTGTTCAAGTGAAAAGGATTGTCAAGTCCTGAGTCATTGTGTCTCTAAGATGGTTCTCAGTCATAGGAACAACAGTGCTGTCAGTTCTCCGCCCCCCCCCCCATGTTGTGCAGTACATCTCTGACTCTCTCCGAATCACAGAGGGTGCATACATATATACAAACACATAACAATAACAAAATAAAAGCATAAGAAGCATATTTGTATAGATGACGTGCCATGAAGCTTCTATAAGAAGATAACCTCAATATAACAGCATGTCATCTACTAAGGTTTTATGTTGCGTGGGTGGTTTGTCTAATGAGCCATTGGTGAGACCCACAGACACAACCTCACGCGTGTATCAATTCTATCTTCTAATCATCTGTTCATTATCCATGTTTCTGATCCATACATGAGCACCGCTCTGCTGTTTAGTAAAAAATGTATGACAATTTATACCATGGTTGCCAGATTCTTTAAATTAATTCTTTAAATAAAGATTTAGGTAAAAAAAATATGGCCAAACATTACTAAACTTTAAATTTGAAAGACGTTTTTAAATTGACTAACTAGAAAACAATGACCAAACTGACACTACATCACCAGTGATACGCAAAAAATGAAACATTTTTTAAAATTTGGCTGCAAAATTGTCAAAGTTTACCCCCCCCCCCCCCTCCCGGTGTTTACTACTCAGAAACAGACATGCGATAAAGATAGTAATACCCTCCATTAGAAGAGAAGGTAAGAAAAAATACATTGTCTGTTTTCACATTTTGGGGCCATACAGTACGTCAACAATTAAAAGGAGGGGGGAATTTGTTTATAAGGGTGAGTGGGAGGTTGATAGAAGATAATTTTTATACACTAATTAAATTGTGTGAAATTGAAAGATAATTTCGATAAATTTGATTTTTAAAAATAGTCGTATTTCTACTACAAATAATATTTTAGTTGGTAAGGGAAAGGATTATCTCATATAATTGTACAAGGCTCGGTTTATGAATTTTTTACAAGTCGTTGACAAGGTTGGATCCCTGAACTCTTGACAAGTTGTTGACAAGGTTGGATCCCTGAACTTTTGACAAGTTGTTGACATGGGCAGGCCGAGTGCGTAAAAAATTGTCAATAAACTGTTGACTTAATTTATGGACAGCCCTTTTTGAAAAATATTCAAAATTCAAACTATTTAATTGGTTTATAAAATAATGTTGTTGAAGTCAAATCTGATTTTTAATTTTTCTATTTTCCTCGAAATGGAAAGGATAGATTTGTTTGGAGAACTTTAAGTGTTGATGTATCCAATGCAGAAATCCTACGACTTTGAAATGTTCTGTGTCTTATTTTTATTACTATTATGCACCTCTTTCATGTAAATCAAGGTAGTAAAATAACATAATTCATAAAGCCATTCAACAAAGGAATTGAAAGTAAATAATATTTAACTTCCTTCCTGGTTTGTGTTTTATTGTGTTTGTAAATTATTGAAAATTACCTGCAATCTGTCAAAAACGTTCGAAGTGACAGTCATTTGGAGGAATATTTTTTCAGTTCTAATGATGAAGTATTTATTAGCTTAACGGGTGTAACTTGTCAATAACCTGTCAATAACCTGTCAACTTCTAGATAAATAATTCTGCTGTGAAGTTTAAAATAACCCCTACATTTTGTATTTTGATACTAAATTCTGAATAAAGAATACTTTATAATAGAGAAAATTAAAGGTCAATACATGTATAGAAAATATAACTTTCGTATATAGGCCCTACAGCACAAAATTCTGAAAATGCATACAACTTGACACGTATGGATGCTGATATAACCAAGTTATATTGTCTATCATTGGGAACACATATTTACATTAGAAGTAAAGAAGAAACAACACGCACGTAGACTTCACCTCATAGTTAGTTAAGTCCAGTTTACTGACCGCCAGAGAACCGTCTTCAACTTCCATTTTAATCATCAATTTTTGCTCTTGGTTTAATTGCTCACATTCTGCACGTGCTCCGTGATGTCTGTAGTTGGTGCACACGTTTGCATCTGAGTAAAGTTCTGGTGAAAATGTCACAAAACGTTTATACAACATTTGAATTTGTTAGTTGCTGTTTCAATGAGTTTAACCTACAACTCTTGTCTTGATTAAAATTTTATATTGTTTTATGGACTATGGAGTGGTCGAATACGAAAGACGATTGACTCAAATTGTGAGACGAATAGGTGTCAGATGAACTTAATTGATTTAATTATATATATATATATATATATATATATATATATAGCTTAATCCCTCTACATTTATCACCGTTTCCATCACTCATTTAACACGCATTATATTCCTCTACTTTTATCACTGAAACTATCCCTCATTAAACACACGCTTAATCCCTCTACTTGTATCACTGGATCAATCCCTCATTAAACACACTCTAACCCTAACCGTAACCCCTCATTAAACCCACTCTAACCCTAACTCTAACACAACCCCTCATTAAACACACTCTAACACTAACCCAAAAACCCCTCAATAAACACACTCTAACCCTAACCGTAACCCAACCCCCTCATTAAATACACTCTAACCATAACCGTTACCCTAACCCAACCAATCAGTAAACAGATCTAACCCTAATCGTTACCCTAACCCAACCCATCAGTAAACACACTCTAACCCTAACCGTTACTAAACCCAACCTATCATTAAACACACTCTAACCTTAACCGTTACCCTAACCCAACCCCTCATTAAACACACTCTAACCCTAACCGTTACCCTAACCCAACCCCTCATTAAACACACTCTAACCCTAACCCAACCCATCAGTAAACACACTCTAACCCTAACCGTTACCCTAACCCAACCTATCAGTAAATACACTCTAACCCTAACCGTTACCCTAACCCAACACATCAGTAAACACACTCTAACCCTAACCGTTACCCTAACCCAACCCATCAGTAAACATACTCTAACCCTAACCGTTACCCTAACCCAACCCATCAGTAAACACACTCTAACCCTAACCGTTACCCTAACCCAACCCATCAGTAAACACACTCTAACCCTAACCGTCACCCTAACACAACCCATCAGTAAACACACTCTAACCCTAACCGTCACCCTAACACAACCCATCAGTAAACACACTCTAACCCTAACCGTCACCCTAACCCAACCCATCAGTAAACACACTCTAACCCTAACCGTCACCCTAACACAACCCATCAGTAAACACACTCTAACCCTAACCGTCACCCTAACACAGCCCATCAGTAAACACACTCTAACCCTAACCGTCACCCTAACACAACCCATCAGTAAACACACTCTAACCCTAACCGTCACCCTAACACAACCCATCAGTAAACACACTCTAACCCTAACCGTTACCCTAACCCAACCCCTCAGTAAACACACAATAAAGGTTGCAGTAAATACATCTTATCTTCAGCTTACCATTATCACAGTCCACATATTCTTGCTCTTGTCTTCTGAAACATGCAACACATGATGGTTGTTACTAGCTCGCTACTATTCAAACTTCTTTTAATTTTCTTTTGTGTTCATTCTCAAACTCCTGCAGATTAACGGGTTGTAGACCGCAGAAAGTAATGCGTTGTTTACACCTTGCAGTGATGTAAGAGGTTTAGGCTGACCCTTCTAACTTTTGAATTATCTCTGGGACAACCAACTCTACGCCCAATACCTTCTTAGTTACCTCTTATGACGTGCATGGAAGGTAACAGTGTTAGTATTCTTTGCTCCCCTTCTGGACACGAACATACAGCCGATTAAAAGTTCTGTTTTCTCTATACACTGAATATTTCATTTTAGGGAACTGACAAACTTGAAACATAAGATACAAACGTGTAAAACTACACACACATTGTTTTATTTTCACAATATTTAATCAAAGGGTGTTTATACAAATGTACATATATGTCCACAGAAACACATCTGGCTTTAAATCGAAATAGAGGTAAACAAAGAGGTTCTAAAGACACTTAGTATGAAGAAAGAGCTACTAAGAGAAATAAAGATCAGGCAAATAAAATATTTTGGACACATTAAAAGACATGAAACCTTATTGAAGACCTTACTTGAGGATAAAGTCAAAGGGAGGCGAGCAAGAGGTAGGCAAAGATACAAGTGGGAGAGCAACATCCCATATGGACAGGTTACAGTCTAGCAGAATGCACCACCGAGACAAGGGACAGGGGATGTTGGAGATCCGTTGCAGCCAACCTTCGTTGCGTAGACGGCACTTGATGATGGTGATAAGAGGTAAATAAACGGAAACAACACTTGTGAACATAAAAATAACCAAATTATTATGGTCTGTTTTGTGTCGTAAAGTGGGAAATGTCATTGTTCCTTGATGGTTTTGCTGTTTCTCACTGACATCAGTTTTATTATGTTTTAGTTATATTACTTACCAGTAACAATAATACATTATCATAGTTGTTATTGCTTATTAGTCCAAGCAGTTAGTTGTGTTAAAAAAAAACTATAGTCATACAGTGTTATAAAAAATTGTATTATCATGTATTCATTTCTGTACTTACAAAGTAGTAAGTAATTGTAGGATCATGAGTTCATTTCTGTACTTACAAAGTAGTAAGTAATTGTAGGATCATATCTTCATTTCTGTACTTACAAAGTAGTAAGTAATTGTAGGATCATGAGTTCATTTCTGTACTTACAAAGTAGTAAGTAATTGTAGGATCATGAGTTCATTTCTGTACTTACAAAGTAGTAAGTAATTGTAGGATCATATCTTCATTTCTGTACTTACAAAGTAGTAAGTAATTGTAGGATCATGAGTTCATTTCTGTACTTACAAAGTAGTAAGTAATTGTAGGATCATATCTTCATTTCTGTACTTATAAAGTAGTAAGTAATTGTAGGATCATGAGTTCATTTCTGTACTTACAAAGTAGTAAGTAATTGTAGGATCATATCTTCATTTCTGTACTTATAAAGTAGTAAGTAATTGTAGGATCATGAATTCATTTTTGTACTTAAAAGTAGCAAGTAATTGTAGGATCGATCTTTATTTCTGTAGTTACAAAGTAGTAAGTAATTGTAGGATCATGAATTCATTTTTGTACTTACAAAAAGCGCCAGATTTAGACTTCATAAGGCCCTAAGCTATTTGAGATATGGGGCCCTTTATAAGTCCAGATATTATATGTCAGTGCTAAAGATAATTTTTGGTGGTCCCAAGACAGTGGTGGCCCTAAGCTATTGCTTGTTTAGCTTGTAAAAGAATCCTGCACTGTTTACAAAGTATTTAGTAGTTGTAGGACCATGTCTTCATTTCTGTACTTACAAAGTAGTAAGTAGTTGTAGGATAATTTCTTTATTTCTGTACTTACAAAGTAGTAAATAGTTTTAATATTTTGTGTGCGTTTATTGGCTTAGTCTTCTCGTAAATGTCATCGCTCGTCTTCTCGTAAGTTTCATCGCTCGTTTTCTCGTAGGCCTAAGATTTATCTCTAATCTTCCTGTTTCATTGCGAGTCTTCACGTAAGTTTTATCGTTAGTCTGCTCGTAGAGCTAAGTTTCCTCTCTAATCTTCTCGTAATTTTCATCGCAAGTTTTCTCGTAATTTTCATCGCAAGTTTTCTCGTAATTTTCATCGCAAGTTTTCTCGTAATTTTCATCGCAAGTTTTCTCGTACGTTTCATCGCGAGTCTTCTCGTAATTTTCATCCTTAGCCTGCTCGTAGAGCTGTTTCCTCTCTAATCTTCTCGTTTCATTACTAGTCTTCTCGCAAGTTTCATCTCGCCTCTATTACTTATTCAACTTTTAGCACCCCTTGCATGGGATACTCTAACAAAAATCACCAGAGGTTTGTGATGATTAGATTACCAGAACCACGACCTCTACTATATTGGTTACTAATCTCTGATATAACAAAATTGTAATAGCTTCAGATGAAAATGAAGCTTTGGGGGAAGATTTGAGAAAGGACATCCTCCCTGGAAAGACCAGAACAACTCACAACTAACAACTGACTAGGACACTGAACTTAGCACAACCAACAACTGACTAGGACACTGAGCTTACCACAACCAACAATTGAGTAGGACACTTAACTTACCACAACTAACAACTGACTAGGACACTGAGCTTACCACAACCAACAACTGACTAGGACACTGAACTTACCACAACCAACAGCTGACTAGGACACTGAGCTTACCACAATCAACAATTGACTAGAACACTTAATTTACCACAACTAACAACTGACTAGGACACTGAGCTTACCACAACCAACAACTGACTAGGACACTGAGCAGCTTACCCCAACTAACAACTGACTAGGACACTGAGCTTACCACAACCAACAACTGACTAAGGATACTGAGCAGCTTACCCCAACTAACAACTGACTAGGACACTGAGCTTACCACAACAAACAACTGACTAAGGACACTGAGCAGCTTACCACAACTAACAACTGACTAGGACACTGAGCCTACCACAACCAACAACTGACTAGGACACTGAGCTTACCACAACTAACAATTGCCTAGGACACAGACCCTACCACAACTAACAACTGACTAGGACACTGAGCTTACCACAACCAACAACTGACTAGGACACAGAGCTTACCACAACTAACAACTGCCTAGGACACAGACCCTACCACAACTAACAACTGACTAGGACACTGAGCTTCCAACAACTGACTAGGACACTGAGCTTACCACAACTAACAACTGCCTAGGACACAGACCCTACCACAACTAACAACTGACTAGGACACTGAGCTTACCACAACTAACAACTGACTAGGACACTGAGCTTACCACAACTAACAACTGACTAGGACACTGAGCTTACCACAACTAACAACTGACTAGGACACTGAGCTTACCACAACTAACAACTGCCTAGGACACTGAGCTTACCACAACTAACAACTGCCTAGGACACAGACCCTACCACAACTAACAACTGACTAGGACACTGAGCTTGCAACAACTAACAACTGACTAGGACACTGAGCTTACAACAACTAACAACTGACTAGGACACTGAGCTTACAACAACTAACAACTGACTAGGACACTGAGCTTACCACAACTAACAACTGACTAGGACACTGAGCTTACCACAACTAACAACTGACTAGGACACTGAGCTTACCACAACTAACAACTGCCTAGGACACAGACCCTACCACAACTAACAACTGACTAGGACACTGAGCTTACAACAACTAACAACTGACTAGGACACTGAGCTTACCACAACTAACAACTGACTAGGACACTGAGCTTACCACAACTAACAACTGACTAGGACACTGAAGTTACAACAACTAACAACTGACTAGGACACTGAGCTTACCACAACTAACAACTGACTAGGACACTGAAGTTACCACAACTAACAACTGACTAGGACACTGAGCTTACAACAACTAACAACTGACTAGGACACTGAGCTTACAACAACTAACAACTGACTAGGACACTGAGCTTACCACAACTAACAACTGACTAGGACACTGAAGTTACCACAACTAACAACTGACTAGGACACTGAGCTTACCACAACTAACAACTGACTAGGACACTGAAGTTACCACAACTAACAACTGACTAGGACACTGAAGTTACCACAACTAACAACTGACTAGGACACTGAAGTTACCACAACTAACAACTGACTAGGACACTGAAGTTACCACAACTAACAACTGACTAGGACACTGAAGTTACCACAACTAACAACTGACTAGGACACTGAGCTTACCACAACTAACAACTGACTAGGACACTGAAGTTACCACAACTAACAACTGACTAGGACACTGAGCTTACCACAACTAACAACTGACTAGGACACTGAGCTTACCACAACTAACAACTGACTAGGACACTGAGCTTACCACAACTAACAACTGACTAGGACACTGAGCTTACCACAACTAACAACTGACTAGGACACTGAGCTTACACACTGGGGATACTATCAACGGAGCATAACTCACCGTAAGAGGGGTTGATTTTACTTAACCGAATATGTACTAATAGGTGATGCCACTCACTTTTAAATAAAAAATATGGTTTTATATTTTTAAATAAATCAACTAACCTTGGTTTCCTGTTGGCCGTTCCTGTAATCAGAAAACACAATGGATGACAGTACGATTTAATTATATGAAATAGTAAAATAAACTATAAATTGTGCGAATTATATATATATATATATATATATATATATATATATATATATATATATATATATATATATATATATATATATATATATATGGTTACCATCATTTTCAAAGTTCAATCTGGGCCAATCCTTCTCAAACTGTTGTATGTGTTAACTCTTCCTATTCCTATGACCCATGCTGTGTGGCGTGGGTGATCATGTCTTTCCACAGCCTTATATTTCGTATTCGTGTACTGTCAAACATTTCTGATACCGATGTCCCCGTACGTTACAATGCCAGGTTGTTAAGAATCTTCTATCTTCGTCTTCCCTACCTTTACTGCACTTACCTGTTGTCTTTAACTAGCTATATATAATTCTACCATTTCTAAACAGGTGTCTGTCTGGTCCTGTCCTGTCCGTCAGTATGTCTGTCTAATTTATCTATATCTATCTAATCAAATTTTCTACTGAACTGCACATGTGCTTCATAGATTACTCAAAAGCCTTCGACTGCGTCAAACACTAGAAACTATGGGAGATAATGAAAAGCATGTGTTTCCCAAGACATCTGATTCATTTAATAGAGGAACTTTACCAAGATCAAAAGGCTACAGTGAAATTAGAGGGCGATCTCTCAGAGTGTTTTGATGTACAGAGTGGAGTAAGGCAGGGATGCACACTCTCCCCATACCTGTTCAACATCTACGCAGAAAGTGTAATGAGGAATGTGAAAGAAGACATACACAACACTGACTACCACGCTTTAAACATAGGTGGATTCCTAATCCCGGAACTACGCTACACAGACGACACAGTGATTCTTTCAAATGGTATAATGGGATTGGAACAATTAATCAAGAACACAAAGAAATATAACCAATCACAAAACCTGTATTTAAACCCAAAAAAAAAACAAAAAAATCATGTCAAGAGATATAACAACACAACAACCAAAAATCAGAATAGACAATACAGAGATAGAATGTGTGGATAAATGTGAAAGTAGCAAACATCAACGGTGAAGGAGACTGCATGGCAGAAATAAGGAAGAGATTGGCAATGGCATATTATAAAATAACAGAGTTGAAAAACATATGGAAAAACAACAAAATAGAAACAAAATTGCTAATGTTACGAACTTTCACTCCCCCCTCCCCTCCAAACATGTAGTCAACAACTGTCAAACTTTTTCAGACCTTCCTCATTCTTCCAACTGTTGACATAATTTACTAACAGTGCCGTAACAATGTTACAGTTACTTCCAGTGTCAATCTGTTACAACAATTATGATAACAGTAGTAATGATATTCATGTTGATATTACCTTTCCGCAGGTGAATCAAAAGAGCCCACAGAAGTAATATAAGGATAACAGCACCAGCTACCACCGGAACAACAATCAACAGTATTTTAAACGTTTCCGAATCTGAAAATAAAATTGTTAGTCAAATCATCATGGTAGTATGGATATATAGAGGAAATACGGCATGAGAAACGCATGCGGTTGCGTCTGTTTGATCCGCCAATGGCTCACTAGACATATCACCCATGCAAAAGAAAACTACAGGAGATGACATGCCGTTATATTGAGACTCTCTTACCGAAGCTTTGTAGCAGATCATCTATACAATTATAAACCCTCTCTGAGTAGAAGGCTCCTTCAATAGGCATTGTACTAAGCCGAAACCTGAAGTCTACTGGGTATGAAAGAAAGCTCAGAAAATCCACCCAACTCCATATAAGAAGGAGGAGTTAATCGTTCGCAACTCCTAGGGTTCTCAAACATCAAACAGTATGAGAAAGATATGTCTTACTAATGACCTACCACCATGTAACAGTGTACTTCTAGTTGATCACTGGTTTTCTACATTTTTGTCCCGTGTCCACATGAGCTATGTAATTAAAATTGATTAAAACAAACTTCCTGAACAAACATTCTTATGGAAAGCTGGGGTATATGAAAAGTAGAGCAACCAAGCGAAACTTTGCTTAAAATAATAAACAGAGACAGATCAATATTGAAATATATCAATATATCAAAATAAGCAATGTGGAAGTTAATCATCACACAGTGAGCTGCCCTGTACAATTTATAGTCCTTAAATTAATAGTCCTACAGTGTGCTACTCTGTAAGAAAATTAATAGTCACACAGCGAGCTGCCCTGTACAGAAATTAATAATCACACAGCGAGCTGCCTTGTACAGAAATTAATAATCACACAGCGAGCTGCCCTGTACAGAAATTAATAATCACACAGCGAGCTGCCCTGTACAGAAATTAATAATCACACAGCGAGCTGCCCTGTACAGAAATTAATAATCACACAGCGAGCTGCCCTGTACAGAAATTAATAATCACACAGCGAGCTGCCCTGTACAGAAATTAATAGTCACACAGTGAGCTGCCCTGTACAGAAATTAATAATCCTACAGTGTGCTACACCGTAAGAAAATTAATAATCACACAGCGAGCTGCTCTGCATTTGTGCAAAAGTAAGTGGTCCAGCTATGCAGTCATATTGGTTAGTCAGTCGTAAGATCATCATCACTGCAAACTGGACACGTCCATAGTTGATTCAATCTCTCTGAGTGTATCCGCCATTAGACTTCTGCTGATAGTACCGGTCCACTGCTGGTTGATCATCATTCTTCTGCGCCCTCCAAAATGTTCACTTCTAGCAACACCGCATTTCAAACTATGATCTTTAATCCTGGCCATTGAAAAGGAATCTGTCGCGTGCTATATCTCTTATGGATTTCAAAACGTCAGCTCGGTCCATTACCCCATCGCCCTGTGCCACAATCGCGCATGGCCTTAATTAACCTTGTCTTTCAGTGCCTCGAACACCCACATGCCCCGGCAGGTTAATAAATGAAACTACTTTCAACATCGTGTTTCTCAAACCCTCTATCCATTGCTCGAAAACGAGACCCACTTGTACCTTCCTAATCATACTCACAGTCACTCAAGATGCAGACCTGTCTTCCTAATAATACTCACAGAGTCACTCAAGATGCAGACCTGTCTTCCTAATCATACTCACAGAGTAACTCAAGATGCAGACCTACGTTACCTTCTGTGTGTCTACCCAATGAAATGTCCTGGTCACCGTCAGAATCTCCATGGTCATGCTACACGTAGTCACAGCAAATGCCCCACTCTCCTACCTGATCGTTTTACTGTATTGGTAAATGCAATTAAGACATCTATAATGTTGGTGTCCCCTATTAGCCACATGGTAAATAACTCCACCCCATGCGTTACACTGTGCGAGGACAATCTTGAAAGAACAGGAATAATGAAATAATTGGGTCAGAGGGATATTTGACAGGGGTTTTATTTTCAAAGATCATTTAGACCACATCATTGTGCTTGCTGTGTAGAAATGTTGAACGAAAAGTAGACTACATCATTGTAAAGCCAGGCACATTACTCGCAGCATTGAAAGTTATGACTGATTTTTAGTGTCAAAGAGGTTACTATTTCTTCTATACCAGAGCGTAGTTGTTCTGTGAGAAATTATGCACTGGCAATTCTAACACGATTCCATATCGCATTCCATCGATAGCCTTCAATAAAATATCTGAAAGGAGAAACAGGGGAAGACCCAGACGAAGATGGATAGATGACAGCAGAGAAATACTAGAACACCAAGGTTACACAATAGCAGCGGCGCCACAGCACAAGACAGAAGACTTCGGTTCCCCATACCCCTTAGCAGAACACACGGATAGGACAAGACAAGACCATTCTAACACCCATTCTGACTCCGGATAATAAGATCTATAATGAGGCTATGCGTATTATACTTGGGTGCACTAGAGACGTCTATAAGCGCTAAGCGATTCTTACTCGACTGCTCCATTACTGAGAACAATTTTTCAGAGCTCGAACTTACCCTTCAAATCACAGCTGACACAAAACACTTGCGTTCTGAAATGCAGAAAGTGGAAGGAAATAGACTAACAAGAGAAAAGTCATGGGTGGTGCGTGCTTGTAACGTGATGCATCACTTACTCCATACAATTATGTATTCTTCCACCCCCCCTAAGTAAACGGCTACTTCTCAAAACATTGCACACCACTGAGATTTCGGGCCTTATGTGTTTAAAATAGCGCTCTGGAGAATCTATCCATTGCACAAAAGGACTCAAAGATATGTATTATATCTAGGAATCGAGAACCAAATACAAATAGAATCAAACACTCGGATTCTAAAAACAGAAATGTGCATTTCTTTACATAAATTATCACCATTACATCTTACTGATTACAATTACACATTATTGATTCCCATTACACATTACTGATCACAATTACATATTACTGATTTCCATTACACATTACTGATTACAATAACACATTACTGATTACCATTACATTACACATTACGGATCACAGTTGTTCATTACTAATTACCATTATTCTGCCGAATACGGATGTGTCGAGCCATTGGTGCAAATAAAACGGCGGCACAACGGAATTCCATTCTCTCGATTTCCTGCAGGAAATCTAGTTGTCCTGCTACAAGAGAAATCTAGCGGGAGTTTGAGAATGAACACTGAGGAACGCCCGTGTGTTGCTGGAGCCCGAAAGGGGAGCGAAGATTAGCAACACTGTTTACCTTCCACGCATGTCGAAAAGGCGACTAAGGAGGTTATGGGATGTTGGCTGTCCCATCCCATATAGGGTCAGAGACCCAAAGCCGTGCTGAAGTCGGATGTGTGAGGCGGAAAGACGCAGATATCGCAGCAATGCTGTAAACCATGCCACAAGAATGCCGTTCTCCGTACTACATCATGCTAATCTGCAGGAGCTTGAGAACGAACGCAAAAGAAGATTCAAGTGGTCATTACACTTGTCCTGAAATGTGACAATGATATTACAGTACATATAGATTCTGAAGTCCAAGCTCTGATCAGTGAGAATTCCTCAGATGGAGATATTGTCTACAGAGATGGGTCAGTGGTTTAGTAGTGCACAGTGCTTGGGCATTCAGTGGCTCAATGGAGAGCAAAGTCTATTACGGAAGAAAGTGTGCTAATCTGCAGGAGTTTGAGAACGAACGCAGAAGAAACACTGAGGAAGAGGAAAAAGATCGCCATTACACATTATTGTTTAATTAAGTCGTTGTCTCTTCTGTAACTCTTGTGGTATCCGGGCTTGGGTTTCTTGTTCAGGATACAAAGAATAGAAGCACTATCTACTCTCCAGGCATGTTGTAGTAGACGACTATGAAAAGTTGGGGAATGGGCTGACAATCTGTCACCTGTGTCGCTTTTTATTATTAATATTCTTTGCTCCCTTTTCCGCCCCGGCTGGACACGGCAAACACACAATATAATAATAATACCCCTAGTCCGTTAGTGTCATAGCAGTGGTTTCATATTGAGACATTTAGTGCAGAACATTATCCGCCTGTTTCTATTCTCTACCAACCTGATGCGTTTGAAAACTTCACACCCTGTCCATTTCTTGACGTTATCCAGCTATGTCTTCTTCTGTCAACCTCGTCTTTTTCTACCCTTCACTATTCCTTGGAAACCATCTTTTGTCATTGAGGAATGTCTTATCACGTGCCCGTATCGTGTCCGTTAAAATGGAGTGTAATAACAGCTGTGTTTTTATGTGGCCATTTCATTGCGGGAGCTTTAGAAAGGAGTTGAACACCCCTGTATTAAAATAAGCTTCATTCAACTGTCATTAAAACAAGCCTCACTGAACTGTCATTAAAACAAGCCTCACTGAACTGTCATTAAAACAAGCCCCACTGAACTGTCATTAAAACAAGCCTCACTGAACTGTCATTAAAACAAGCCTCACTGAACTGTCATTAAAACAAGCCTCACTGAACTGTCATTAAAACCAGCCTCACTGAACTGTCATTAAAACAAGCCTCACTGAACTGTCATTAAAACCAGCCTCACTGAACTGTCATTAAAACAAGCCTCACTGCACTATCTGTTCCCCCCCCACCTCCAAAAAAAAGAGTTAAATTACAGACTGTAGATATGATTACCTTTATGTGGAACACCATTTGATTCTGTCGAATTGTTTACGAGATCCTCTTCTGGTGTATCTGAGACTGTAGCCTCTGCTCTCGTTGCAGTTGACGTTGCTGGTGAGACCGTATTATCATATATATCTGGTGATGTCTCATTATATTCTGATGTTTCTGAAGTTAATGTTAACTCCGTTGTGGAAGAAATAGGTTCAGTTAATAATGACACAAATGCGTCTATTGGTGTTGTCTCGTCGTAGTTAATTTGTTCTTGTAGCGATGTTGTTTCCGTGGTATGATCTGCAGTGTTATCGTCCTCTTTTGTAGTATTTATTGCGCTTTCAAATGCTACTGTTGAAACAGATGCTGTTGACATTGTGAAAGTTTCTGTAGTTGTTGCAGATGTGTATTCTGTACTGGTGTCAACCTCCGTATTTGTGAATGTAATAACTGTTTCGCTGGGTGCAGGCACAGTACTTCCATCTCCCGTTGATGTCAATGATAAAGTGTACTCATTTTGTGAAAACTCCATGAATGTCGTTTCTGTGAATGAGAGATTGTTACACGTCAATGTATAATTTATTCTAATTTCTAGCCCTAATATGAGTAAGCCCATTTTATTTGGGAACCAATATTTGTTATAATTTCTAGAACTAAGACGGGTATGATATTTGTTATAATTTCTAGAACTAAGACAGGTATAATATTTGTTATAATTTCTAGAACTAAGACGGATTGGTTGGTTGGTTGCTGATCCAGCGGTACATGGGTTCAAGCCCTTTAACCCTGTGTCATTGTGTGATATATGCGTGTGTTTGTGAGCTGTAGTTTTGTTCCATATAATGTGTTCCATTTATCTGGCCCTGGAGGGAGAAGCATTTTCCTGATGTCATCCAGCGCTAGGCATTCAAAAAGGTGGTAGTCAACAGTTTCATATGGATGAGTGCACATCCGACACCCTGGAGTGTGTTGTGGTTGTATTCTATTCAGGTGGTTGTTAAGCTGTACATGTTGTGTGCGAAGTCTGAAGATGATACTCTGGTCTTTCCTTCCCAGGAGGTTGATGTCTTTAGAATTTGGGCTGGTCATATATTTATAGATTTCCCTCCCAGTGTTTTCCATGGCCCATCTGTTCATCCAATTTTCTTTATTCAGAGATTTCAACATCATTTTAACTGTATGCATTGTTGTTTGTGTATATAGCTGTTCTTGTTGTGCTTCATTCTTTGCTAGTATGTCTGCCTTGTCATTGCCAGGTGTGTTTGAGTGCCCAGGAATACACTGCATAACAATGCTGACTTTATAAGATGTAAGCAGCTGGTTTGCATGGTGATATATTTCACCTAGCTCAGGTTTACACTGTCCAAGTGCTTGAAGGGCAGACAAAGAATCTGTAAAAATCACAATGTTTTGAACTGTTGATGGAAAGGCAACAAATATGGTCATCAGGAGGTACAAGGCAACTTCAATTGCTGTTATTTCAGCTTCATAGATAGAACATATCTCCCCACAGGCATCAAACAAATCATCAGATGTTTTGTCTGGATATTCTATATAGACACCATAACCTGTTTTGATGGTGGCTTTAAAAGCAGACTCATCTGTATAGACATGAATCCATTGTATTGAGTAGGTGTCTATTGTTTTCTGTGTAGCTTTCATAAGACTTAATGGGTCGGAACTTTTCGTTGCATTATCTCTTAATTGTGTCTTGATGTCCAGTAATTTAAAACTTGCGTGCGGTGGTAAATATTTTCCTATTCTTTGCAGTTCTTATTTTTTGTCTGGGAAGGGAAAAGATAAACTGTCTTTTATTTCATTGACGTGGCTAAGGATTGACTTTTGTTTTAATCTGTGTTTTGGTTGCCAGTTTTCTACAAGTTGTTTATTTCAGTGGTCTTTGTTCATTCTTTTGCTTCTTTCATAGCTTCCATTGCAGCCATATCTCTCCGCATCTCAAGGAATTCTGCAATTGTATGTATGTCACATGCAGCCGTCGGTGTAGATCTCATTGCTCCACTAATAAGACGCAGGGCATTGTTCTGCACTCTGTCTAGAGATTCTACATTTGTCTTGGAACACTAAGACGGGTGTAATATTTGTTATAATTTCTAGTACTAAGACATGTATAATATTTGTTATAATTTCTAGGCATAAATTAGTCTACTCAGAGGAAGAAAATGAAGGCATCCAGTTTGTTACACGACTTTGTATTGTTTTCAGTCTCTGCGTGAGATGCAAAGACCTGGCGTCCGTGTTGCCATGTTTGAGGTTCTGCTAATCTATAGCCCATTAAAGCTGATTCAATGTTTTCTAATTTGACACTCCCGTTCGCTAATCTGGGCTTTTCATTGGCTGAGAATACAAAATGTATGTAAAGTCGTCAATGAAAAGCGCGGATCAACTAACCGCGAAGTAACTAACTGGAAGTGACCTGTTGGAGAACCATGTATCTTTAATCTAATGTGGCTAAACCAATCAATCTAAGGTGGTTTCTCACTTTGTTTTCAGTTATGAACTATACCCGCCCTTGGGGTAACTGAGTCGTGACACTTCTAGTTCAGGGAGCGAAGAATGAGTCACATTCTTCTTTCCAGGTATGTCGTATGGGGCAACTAAGGAAAGTTGAGGAGGGATAGGTTGATAACCTGTAACCTGTGAAAAAAAATCATCATTTTCACATCTTGTCACAATTTCTGACTTTTATCTACCATCAAATCATCAGTGTCACATCTTGTCACAATTTCTGAGTTGTATCTATAAAATCATTATTGTTATATCTTGTCACAATTTCTGACTTTTATCTTCTATCAAATAATCACCATGGATAAGGAAGATATGTAAACTAACGGACATTGTACATTTGTCCTTTTGTTGCGCACTCCTAGATGGCAGGGAGTGCTATGTGTGGAAATCACGGCGAACGGACTACAAAATCTAACAGAAGAATGGTGAGATATTTCGCCCAAACATGTGGGATGTGCTCCTGGTAGGACGTAGTAATCTTGGCATGCTGGTGCACCAGCATGCTTCCCTTCTGGTACTAAGCATACAGCCATAATTCTCCCTTACACATCCATGTCTTTGAGACAACCTAAACGTCCATGCCTTTGAAACAATCGTATATGAATCATGGTGTTGCCTCAGTTACAAAATTGAGAATTGAGACAACCTGCTCACAGCTAAAGGCATTATTTCATCCTTTCATCATCAATCATCATCATTATCAGTTGCGGCTCGTAGCTCTTTTATTACCAAGAATCACAGTAGAAAACGTGTG
Source organism: Meghimatium bilineatum (assembly GCA_034231615.1). NCBI lineage: Eukaryota > Metazoa > Mollusca > Gastropoda > Stylommatophora > Philomycidae > Meghimatium > Meghimatium bilineatum. Next base: position 68,324,141 of record CM067304.1, on the reverse strand, counting down.
ACAAATCGGAATAAATGACTGGTTGATAACATAATTAAATTTACAATCATTTAACGCAATCATGGCTGCCGGAAGTACGAATCTCTAGTTAATACAAGGATAAGCTACTGGTTGTGCAACATAACGATAACATAACGATAACAGCTTTTTTAGAATAATAATAACATTGCTGTCAGTTCAATAACAATGCGATGAGTTATCAACAAATGTTTGAGTGTTACTGGTAGAAATATATGCAATTGGATCAAACGATTTTGACAGTTCTTAACTATTAGGCCTATATCATGAATATATCTATCACATAACATACTCTTTCCAGAACGTTATCTTCATCGTGGATACTCTTGAACGTATATGTGTCCCGGTCAAGCAGGACTCCATTGGTCAGAGACGTGTTTATACATTCTTCGATGTCGCTGGTCCATCGTTTTCTTCATCTTCCTTTTCTTCTCTTCCCTGATAATCTATCCTCCAGAATCAGCTTTTCGACACCATCATGTCGCTCAAGTGTCCAAAATACTATAACTTTCTTCTTATAATGGTATTTAGAAGCCACCATTTCGTTTCAGTAATTTCAAAATGTAATGTTCATCTTTTTCTCTGTTCATGATATTTGTAGGATCTTTCTCCTTTCTTTTTAAATGAGTTTATCCTTTTGGATATTGTTTTGTTCAAAATCCAAATTTGGCATTCGTATGTTGCCTCTAGGGAAACACATGATCTTAAATCGGTTAGCTTGAATATATATAGTTAGTTTGTTCCTTTCGTGCCACGGACGGCACACTTCAGTGCTGCTGGGCAGAGGTTTTGATTCTCCATGTGTTGCGGTCCGCTGTCTGCAGTTCTACTTCTTGTATGGTCTTCAAGCCGGTTATTTCCATTTCTTTAAGTATGGTGTTTTTTAGTGTTGCTTTAGGCTTTCCTCGTTTTCTTTTACTCTCAGGTGTCCACATAAGGGCTTGTTGGCTTATTGTTTTCATCTAGTCTGAAAACGTGGCCCAGGTATTTTCATCTGCGTTTTCTTATGACGTTTGAAACATATTATTGGTGTATTTTGTTTCTTAAATCACTATTTGTGACGAAATCGTTTCATTTTATGTTATGAATTTATATATATATTATAATAATAGTAATAATAAGACACATAACCCATTAGGATCGTAGAGGTGCCACACTAGAGACATCAGTACAAGAAGCTTCCCAAACACCTACGTCCTTTGCCATTCGAAGGAGTGTTGAAAAATCATGCCCAGACCATTTCTAGATGTTATCAAAACAGGATTTCCTTTTACCGCCTCTTTTCATTCCACCTGTCCAAAGTTCCTTAAAAATAGTTTTACAAAGTGAGTCATGTCTCGTTACGTGTCCAAACCAAACCAGTTTACACTGTTTCACCACTGCCAAAAGTGGTTCTGGATAACCTGCAGGTATGTTTATATGTTGCCAAACGGAAATATTTGTTTTGTGTTCTATATAACTAATCCTTAACAAACTGCTGCGGCACTTGAATTCAAATACTTAATTCTTCTTTTCGTGAATGCATTGAGTGTCCAGATCTCACATTCGTATAAAACTATACTTTGCTCTAGCAATTTGAATAGATTAATCTTTACTGTAATTCTGATCTTACTTTTCCAAATCATATTAAACCTTGAAATGACAGCCATCCCCATCTCGAGTCTTAACTTAATTTCATTTAAAATGTAGATTTACTGTTAGCAAATTCCCACAGTATATAAATTACGGTACGTATCATTAATCCAGACAAAATCATTCAAAAAATCAAAGATGTAAGCGTTATATGTACATTCTAAACGGTTAAAAAAATAACATAGAACTTACATGTTCCTTTGCGATAGCATAAAGACTAAAATGATAAACATCCACATGTAATATCTTACCTGTTCTTATACTAACTGAACACAATAAAAACACCAGCCATGTCTGTATCGATGCCATCGTTGAATTTTCCAAATAGATTCCAAATATGTTTAGATTACTGTTTGCATATCCTCGCTACTTATAATCCTTGTGTTTGTAGTCTTTCTGAGAACATGACATCTTTTAAATATCGGATGCTCAAGTTGCGTATTTTCTTGGAATTTAGTTCAAATACTAGCACAATTTCTAATAAAACAGAAAGATAGAAATAAATGTTACTCAAATAAATTTGTAAAAGTTATTAAATACAGGCCTAATGATAATGACGATGATAATGCTGAAGATGTTGATTATGATGATCATGATGAGAAGGATGATGACAATGATGATGATGAGGACGATGACAATGATGACGATGATGAGGTTGAGAATGATGACGACGATAATGATGAAGATGATGAGGAGGAGGAGGAGGATAATGATGAGGCTGATGATGACGATGCTTGGGATGAAGATGATAATGATGCACATGATGATGATGATGATGATAATGATGATGAGGATGAATACGATGATGATGAGTATGATGAGGTGGATGATGAGGATAAGCTGGAGGATGATGACAATGACGATGATTATGATGATGATGATGTCATTCACAGTTGGCTATGGAGCGTGAATCAGATTGTGTTTATTGGCTTGAGCTAAGTATTCTTTAATACAGTTATCTCATTGATGTTTTTATTTCTATTTTTTTTTCATTTTCCCTCTATACACTTTGCTGCTCTTCTTTTTGGGTTTATTTCGATCAGTCTTGTGGGATTTGTTTTCTCCCTGTCCTCTCTTTTTTTCTCCAATGTATCATTTATTTTCTATCTCATGTTTCACACCCTCCTTTGACATTTATCTATGTTTTATTTATGTCCTAAAATATTCACCAACATGGTTCGCCAGTTCCATGATGGTATGACAGCCTGTGTGCAAGGTGACGGCGCACACTCACACCCGTTTCCAGTAACTAGCGGTGTCAAACAAGGTTGCGTCCTGACTCCGACGCTCTTCAGCATGGTGTTCTCTGCTATGTTAAATGAAGCCTTCCGGAATAACAGTGCAGGAATTTGTTTTCGCTATCGAGCTGACGGAGGGATCTTTAATCTTAGTAGATTAAGGGCCAAGACCAAATCTAAGACGGATATTGTTCACAACCTCTTGTTTGCCGACGATTGTGTGCTAAACGCTACCAGTCTGAAAGACATGCAAGACAGCATGGACACATTTTCATTGGCCTGTGATGCGTTCGGTCTCACCATCAGCACAGCAAAGACTAGTAATTTATCAACCAGTGCCATGTGTCTCCTTTACAGAACCAGTAATGACAGTAAATGAACAAAATCGCAATACTGTCAATAACTTTGTATATCTCGGCAACACCCTATCACAAACTGCTACAATTGACAAGGATGTTGCCCTGCGTATTGCTCGCGCCAGTGCGGCATTCGGGAGTCTTGGCGCCAACGTCTGGATCAGACGTGGTCTCAGTTTGATAACTAAGTTGGACTGTACTTGCAGTGGTTCTACCAACACTACTTTATGCTGCGTCATCCTGGACTATCTATGTGAGACACGCTCGACAGCTTAACTCTTTTCACCTTCGGTGCCTACGAAACCTCATGGGAGTACGTTGACAGGATCGTGTACCAGACACGGAAAACCTTCAAAAGCATTGTATGCAAAGTATATATGACCTGCTGATTAGGTACCAACTCCGCTGGACTGGCCACATCGTATGTATGCTAGACAAGCGTCTTCCAAAGAGATTATTCTATGGGGAGCTGTGCGAGTAGCGGGCAGAAAAAGTGCTTCAAAGACCAGCAAAAAACTATCAAGAACTGCAGCATCGATCCTAGCTTCTGGGAGACTACAGTCCTTGATCGTTCAGCTTGACACACCCAGATCATTGCTGGCATCACTAAATTTGAAAAAGAAAAACAAAGCGAGCAAATTATAAGCGATGAAAGCGGTAGGACAAATCCGATAACTCTCCTACACCAAACAATCTACACTCCTGCATGCACTGCAGTAGAACTTTCCTGGCAATAATCGGACTCCTCGGACATCTACGAACTGACAAACTAAATTAGACAGTTACAAATGTTTTGTTGTTTTTCTACTTGTTCATCATATTTATTGTTTTTCATGCCATGCTCATCTTCACTTGCGAAGGAGGAATATCATCATGCCCTCACATTGCCAATGTGCTTGCCAACCCGGCCCACCATATGGGAACAAAAGTGAGTATGACATCACACAGTGTTTAACCAATTCATCGAATACAGTCCATAATGAATATTTTATGAAAAAATGAATTCGAATGCTGCGATGAAAGGGTGGTTCTTCATCTTCATTGGGAAAATCCATTACAACCTCGTTAGATGTTGATTTATTATAGTTGCGTTGATCAGATTGACGATCGCACTAGAAAACCAAGTTTACTATTAACATTCCTCTTCCAGCTTGAGCAGCATCCTGAATCTCTCTTGTTTTGATATCACGCTTTAACTGATACGTCTTTGCTGGTCTATCGCGTTGTCGAAAAAATTGATCGATTTTATCAAGAAATTCTCCTTTGCAAGTAGCATTTGCTGCGTGTGCTTGTCGAACATATGTTGCTTGAGTACTGTCCAAAACATACAACTGAGTGAACTGTAGAACTTTTTTTGTATGACGGTTGTATATGAGAAGTTCGATGTTAATCTTGTCCATGAACTTTTAAAACATATGGACCTCAACCTTGACAATCCGTAATTTTTGCTCCCATTGACGCGAAAGAAAGAGCGCTATTATAATAGTGTGGATTTGGGAGCATGATATTTCCTTTCGGGAACAACTTTTAAACTTACCGTCGTTAGGACGTTCGTTAAGAAATACTTTTAGCACCACAAAAATCGGCATATAATATCTAAAATTGCACAGTTATGTGCAGCGACACAATTCTCAGCAAAATTAGCTGCTTCATTTGACATTGCTTGACTTCGACGCATTTGTGACAATGAGTGAGCCTCGGCATCTGCAACTCGACGTCTCCGCGTTTAACAGTTTCATGCTGTCTGTGATGACGTTGGTATTCTCTATTCATAGCTTGTCCATTTTCTCTTTGCGCTGGTGATTCTAGCTTACCTCGACGCCGATGCATATCAGCATCTTTAGCAAGTCGTGTTTGTCTTTGTTGAAGGGTTTCGACCAATTCTTTACATCTCTCTTTCAATTCAATTTCTATGTTCTGCAGCATTTGCGGTTCGAATCCGTTCGAGTGACTCTTTATTTTGATGACTCAACAATCTAGCTTTTCGCTCTTTTCCTTTTGACGCATTCTTGCGATTGGAACATCTTTATCCATCATTTCAAGCAAATTATATGTATATTTTAAATATAATGTATTTTCGATAATAGTAACCACAAGTTAATACATAAATTTACCTGTTCGCGAATCAATAACATGTGTATACAAAAATACTTCTCTTTTTTTTAAAAACGTCATGACACCAATCGTTTTGATTGGATGCCGCGCGCAATTCCGTGAAATAAATGCGCTATTTATAGAGTGTTCCAGAGATCTGGAAGAACACGACTATTATATTATAGATAAGCACAACAGTCAAAGACCAGATACAGTAGACGATACCTTACGCTTAACAACAAACATTTATCACATTGGTACAGATGCTAATGTAATGTGGATTCCAGTCCACTGTGGAATACAAAAATATGAGCCAGCGAACACGGAAGCAAAGAAAGGGTGTCAACACGGAATTGAGGTCAAAGTAAAATTTGGCAGAACTGAAAAACGGGAGCATAATAAATGACACAATACATGTTCTATTAATAAAAGGGTCCTCTAGGTTTAGTCAAGATATGAAAGAATTGAAAATTAGTGTCAACAGGAAACTATTACGAATAAGATCGGGAACTTAATTACATTTTAAAAAACTTGAACCAATGTGTCAAGACTTTGAAGAGGGAAATACAACTAAACATTACAAAGAAAAATCATAATGCTTCAAACAGGATTTGAACCAGGTCCACGCAGATTGTACCTACTCGCCTCGTAACTGAGTCCACACGTTTTCTATCTTCAACCACACGACACTTCTACTTCACTGTCATAGATTCCAACAACATAGAGAAGACTTGACTACTCTTTACTTCACTTTCATAGATTCCAACAACATAGAGAAGACTTGACTACTCTTTACTTCACTGTCATAGATTCCAACAACATAGAGAAGATTTAACGCATCTTTACTTCACTGTCATAGATTCCAACAACATAGAGAAGATTTAACGCATCTTTACTTCACTGTCATAGATTCCAACAACATAGAGAGGATTTAACGCATCTTTACTTCACTGTCATAGATTCCAACAACATAGAGAAGACTTGACTACTCTTTACTTCACTTTCATAGATTCCAACAACATAGAGAAGACTTGACTACTCTTTACTTCACTTTCATAGATTCCAACAACATAGAGAAAACTTGACTACTCTTTACTTCACTTTCACAGATTCCAACAACATAGAGAAGACTTGACTACTCTTTACTTCACTGTCATAGATTCCAACAACATAGAGAAGACTTGACTACTATTTACTTCACTTTCACAAATTCCAACAACATAGAGAAGACTTCACTACTCTTTACTTCACTGTCATAGATTCCAACAACATAGAGAAGATTTAACGCATCTTTACTTCACTGTCATAGATTCCAACAACATAGAGAAGATTAACGCATCTTTACTTCACTGTCATCGATTCCAAAAACATAGAGAGGACTTAACGAATTACTACCTAAATAATAAAATCAATTATAACCTAGAAATATTTCTTTGCCATGATGTGCCAAAACAAAGACTAAACTTAATCACAGCAATTTACCACTGCAACTAAACTAATCTAAATTTATCACTGCAACTAAACTAATCTAAATTTATCACTGCAACTAAACTAATCTAAATTTATCACTGCAACTAAACTAATCTAAATTATCACTGCAACTAAACTAATCTAAATTTATCACTGCAACTAAACTAATATAAATTTATCACTGCAACTAAACTAATCTAAATTTATCACTGCAACTAAACTAATCTAAATTTAAGTAAACTTGCTTATTCAACAAAATAATAAAAGTTGTTTGCTACGGTGTTCTGTTCGTGTTAGCTGTCCAGTATACACGTTTTCTGGTCTTGTTGTTTGTGCTTACTTCTATTGATGTCTTTTCTAAGTCATCCTGAATTTTCATGTCTTTATAGGAGCAATACTATCCCCTCTGTTGCCGTCCCAGAACTTCAAGTCACCTAGACGATGTTTCATCCGGTTATACTCTAATCAATTTCAAGACTCACACCTATTATTCGTCTCGGCGAAGAGTCACTACACAACCGCGTGTTCGGCGACAGATAGGCAGGCTGTCACGGACTAGGGAAGCCTACTATCCGAATTAAGGGCATGACGATTACGGATGTGCTGGACCTCGGACGTCCAGACCACATAGTGGTCAACCGAGGTTCAAATAACACAGTTTTACTGTGGAACTTGCAGCACAACGTACTTCATGCTCCCCGGCGGAAATCACACGATATAATCGTTGTTTTATGTGAAAGCGAACGCAGAAGAAGAAGACACTTATAATTTTAGAAGACTTTTAGTCCTTCTTGTGAGTTTTAGTTCTTCTCAGGGCTCTTAGTCCTCGTGACTCTTAGTCCTTCTCATTACTCTTAGTCCTACTCGTGACTCTTAGTCCTTCTCATGACTCTTAGTCCTTCTCAGGACTCTTAGTCCTTCTCGTGACTTTTAGTCCTTCTCATGAGTTTTACTTCTTCTCCTGAGTTTTAGTCCCTCTCAGATTTTTTATTCCTTCTCATGGATTTTAGCCCTTCTCGTGACTTTTAGTCCTTCTCATGAGTTTTGGTCCTTCTCAGGACTCTTAGTCCTTCTCATGGGTTTTACTTCTTCTCCTGAGTTTTAGTCCCTCTCAGATTTGTTATTCCTTCTCATGGATTTTAGCCCTTCTCGTGACTTTTAGTCCTTCTCATTAGTTTTAGTGCTTGTCAGGAGTTTAATTCTCAGTAATCTTATTCCCTCTCATGGGTTTATGTTCTTCACAGTAATCTTAGTCCTCTCATAACTTTTAGTTCATCTCATGATATTTAGTCTTTCCCATGAGTTTTAATCCTCGGGAATTTTAGTTCATCTTATGACTTTTAGTCATTCCCATGACTTTTAGTCCTTCCCATGAGTTTTAGTCCTTCCCATGAGTTTTAGTCATTCTCATGAGTTTTAGTCCTTCCCATGAGTTTTAGTCCTTCCCATGCGTTTTAGTCCTTCCCATGAGTTTTAGTCTTTCTCATGAGTTTTAGTCGTTCCTATGAGTTTTAATCCTTCCCATGAGCTTTAGTCCTTCCCATGAGTTTTAGTCCTTCCCATGACTTTTACTCATCTTCATGACTTTTCTACTGTTTATTTGATCCACACTTGAGAAAAGGAAAGCTCACGCAAAGGTCGTCTGATACTGTGGATTTTCTTTGGCAATAATTGTACTGACGGTTGTTTAATTGTTCCAGACTATATAACACATAGGTAAAAAACAACACGGATGATATAACTAACATAGACTCCAGTCTTAGGTTGAAAGTATCGTGACTCAGCAAGAGGATTTAATCCCCTATTTAACAAACAACCAGGCATTCGCCCTACATGGCCACATATGCATTTTACCATGCAGAAATTTCTCTATTACAATTCTATAAAATATAAGTAGATGTACATTACCCACAATAAATGACATCAGTGTTTAAGAAAACAAAGTACATCAAGTAAAATTTTAAAAAGAAACAACCAATCCGTGTTCGATTATTCAGACGTTTAAGATAACTGAAAGTCCAAAACACTTGAATTAAAGAAAGGATAATTCTGTTTCCTTGTTTCCGTTGTCTGCTAGGAGTGTGTTCAGTGTTACCACAGATGTTTTAGAAATGTGTTCCAGATCGCCGTAAACAAAAAAAACAACTATAGCAACCCCAGACTATATAATTCAGACACCAAAGTCATGCGTCATTTGTTAATCACATACCATGTCTGAATCATACACCATGTCTGAATCATACACCAAGTCTGAATCATACACTATGTCTGAATCATACACCATGTCTGAATCACACACCATGTCTGAATCATACACCATGTCTGAATCACACACCATGTCTGAATCACATACCATGTCTGAATCATACACCATGTCTGAATCATACACCATGTCCGAATCATACACCATGTCTGAATCATACACCAAGTCTGAATCATACACCAAGTCTGAATCATACACTATGTCTGAATCATACACCATGTCTGAATCACACACCATGTCTGAATCATACACCATGTCTGAATCATACACTATGTCTGAATCACACACCATGTCTGAATCATACACTATGTCTGAATCATACACCATGTCTGAATCACACACCATGTCTGAATCATACACCATGTCTGAATCATACACCATGTCTGAATCATACACCAAGTCTGAATCATACACCATGTCCGAATCATACACCATGTCTGAATCATACACCAAGTCTGAATCATACACTATGTCTGAATCATACACCATGTCTGAATCACACACCATGTCTGAATCATACACCATGTCTGAATCACACACCATGTCTGAATCATACACCATGTCTGAATCATACACCATGTCTGAATCATACACCAAGTCTGAATCATACACCAAGTCTGAATCATACACTATGTCTGAATCATACACCATGTCTGAATCACACACCATGTCTGAATCATATACCATGTCTGAATCACACGCCATGTCTGAATCACATACCATGTCTGAATCATACACCATGTCTGAATCATACACCATGTCCGAATCATACACCATGTCTGAATCATACACCATGTCTGAATCATACACCAAGTCTGAATCATACACTATGTCTGAATCACACACCATGTCTGAATCATACACTATGTCTGAATCATACACCATGTCTGAATCACACACCATGTCTGAATCATACACTATGTCTGAATCATACACCATGTCTGTAGTAGAACTGAATATCTACGGGGAGAAACGAGAAAATGTTTAACCAGCGAGATACAGAAACCATCATTATGCATACACTTTGTCATCTTGTAGTGGAGACTGAGTACCATGGGTCTTCCCAGAGCGCAGTTATATCGGTCCATAACCAGTATCCGATATTATATTTAAATGTATATAAATACGGCTAGAGCAGTAGAAAATATACTTTAAAAAACAAGTCATTCGCCACTTTCCGTGTGCAAATGCAACGATTTCTTGACACGTTTGGTGACCGTTTTTCCATTCAGATTCGGAATGATATTCCCGTATTTTTCTTTTGCTAAATTTCTATGATTTCCTGGGGAAAAAAACCCAGATTAAGGCAAATGTAGCCAAAATAAATTCAGAAACAGGGATGACAGCCAATACCCCAGATCTATTGTGGGGAAAAAAACACCAGTTGTGGCAACGCTGAGTGCGTGTACCATGGTTTAGAATTAAGATTTTAGAAATGTTTAGAAAGAAGGACAGCGTCGTGTGTCAATGATTTGTGTCCTCTCTTGAATATACTTAAGTCATAATTTCCCAGAACATGTCAGAAGAGCGGATGTGATCAACTCTCAACAGGAAATAATTATTGCTAGTGAAGAAGTGGTATTGCTTTGGATTGGGGGAGGAAAGAGTAGATAGTGGTTAGGGGCAAGGCTATCTGGTTCAGAGGTTCTTAATCTTTCTGTCAGAGCCGTGCTTCTCACACCCCTTGCACTTTTTGGATAAATGTTTATGTGTTCCCCCTGGAGTATAGACAACATGTTGCCTTGTTGCTGTCTACCTCAATTAAATTGTGTATATCAAAATGACTTTTTTTTGTTATAGGAACTTTTAAAGACATTCTATACGCAAATCTCGTGTTATAGGAACTTTTTAAGACATTCTATACGCAAATCTTGTGTTATAGGAACTGTGGAGCACATTCTATACGCAAATCTTGTGTTATAGAAATTTTGGAACACATTCTATACGCAAATCTTGTGTTATAGGAACTTTGGAACACATTCTATGTGCAAATATTGTGTTATAGGAACTTTGGAACACATTCTATACGCAAATCTTGTGTTATAGGAACTTTGGAACACATTCTATACGCAAATCTTGTGTTATAGGACCTTTGGAACACATTCTATTCGCAAATAGTGTGTTATAGGAACTTTGGAACACATTCTATACGCAAGTCTTGTGTTATAGGAACTTTTGAACACATTCTATTCGCACGTCTGGTGTTATAGGAACTTTAGAACCACATTCTATACGCAAGTCTTGTGTTATAGGAACTTTTCAACCACATTCTATACGCAAGTCTTGTGTTATAGGAATTTTTGGACACATTTCTATACGTAAGTCTTGTGTTATAGGAGCTTTTGCATACATTTTTATACTAAGTCTTGGTGTTACCCGGAACTTTTGCACACATTTCTATACGTAAGTCTTGTGAGTCAAGACCAAACTCTGTACACCAAGGATAAAAATGTATATCAGGTGTATATCTCCATGTTGTTTGCCCATCACATGATGATGATGATCATTTGTTACATCAATTTTATGAAATTTAATTACAGTTTTGACTTTTTTATGAGTTCATATGTGGCTGATGAGACATATGATGATCACAGAGTCCCTTGTATAGTTTTGACAACGACTGATCACTTTCTCAGGTGTTTGACCTGTCCTTAACATTTTAGCTAGGCTCCGTCTTTGAACTGCTGCATTACTTCATTTTTTTATGCACAGCGGCACGCAGCTATATTTGGTGCATCAGCATCCCATGTGTCATGGTTTACTCCAAAGTCTATGAGTGAGATCTTCAACGAGTCCTTGTACTTCTTTTGATCACCCTGAGAGCAGATGCCCTTTTTCATTTCATCATTCAGAAGTATTTTTATTGCACATCTCAACATATATATCACACATATAGTCAACATTATATCACACATATAGTCAACATTATATCACACATATAGTCAACATATATATCACACATATAGTCAACATTATATCACACATATAGTCAACATTATATCACACATATAGTCAACATTATATCACACATATAGTCAACATTATATCACACATATAGTCAACATTATATCACACATATAGTCAACATTATATCACACATATAGTCAACATTATATCACACATATAGTCAACATTATATCACACATATAGTCAACATTATATCACACATATAGTCAACATTATATCACACATATAGTCAACATTATATCACACATATAGTCAACATTATATCACACATATAGTCAACATTATATCACACATATAGTCAACATTATATCACACATATAGTCAACATTATATCACACATATAGTCAACATTATATCACACATATAGTCAACATTATATCACACATATAGTCAACATTAAATCACACATATAGTCAACATTATATCACACATATAGTCAACATTATATCACACATATAGTCAACATTATATCACACATATAGTCAACATTATATCACACATATAGTCAACATTATATCACACATATAGTCAACATTATATCACACATATAGTCAACATTATATCACACATATAGTCAACATTATATCACACATATAGTCAACATTATATCACACATATAGTCAACATTATATCACACATATAGTCAACATTATATCACACATATAGTCAACATTATATCACACATATAGTCAACATTATATTACACATATAGTCAACATTATATCACACATATAGTCAACATTATATCACACATATAGTCAACATTATATCACACATATAGTCAACATTATATCACACATATAGTCAACATTATATCACACATATAGTCAACATATATATCACACATATAGTCAACATATATATCACACATATAGTCAACATTATATCACACATATAGTCAACATTATATCACACATATAGTCAACATTATATCACACATATAGTCAACATATATATCACACATATAGTCAACATATATATCACACATATAGTCAACATATATATCACACATATAGTCAACATTATATGCACAACTCAGACCGTAGATAGGGTGACTTCATACGCAAACTTTAGACAGTCGGAACATGCCGTTTAACAATAGGAACATGGTGTTTAACAATAGTAACATGGTGTTTAACAATAGGAACTTGGCGTTTAACAATAGGAACATGGCGATTAACAATAGGAACATGGTGAAACAGCTTGCCAAATGCCAACCAAACCACCCCCCCCCCCCACATCACCTCCGTCTTTAATGATTCTACATAAAAATGTCATCAAATGTTCATCAGAAAAAAAAACTTGCAGAAATAAACTCACGAACGACTTATTTTTGTTTAGGTAATCCCATCAACCCTCTACCCTTTTAAAGAAAACATATCTATTGCCTTGGACCAAATCCAATTTCTAGTTGTTTTTTTCCCCAGAGAATCCTGAAAATTTCTAGTTTTCTTCTCCCATAGCATTCTGAAAATTTCTAGTTTTTTTCTCCTGGCACATCCTGTAATTTTCTAGTTTTTATTTTCCTGGAGCATCCTGAAAACTTCTGGCTTTTTTCTCCCGGAGCATCCTGAAAACTTCTGGCTTTTTTCTCCTGGAGCATCCTGTAAATTTCTATCATTCTTCTCTCGGAGCATACTGAAAATGTACAGTTTTCTTCTTCCAGACTGGTGAAAATTTCAAGTTTTCTTCTCCCTGAGATTCCTGAAAATTTCTGTGTTGTCTATGGATAGCCCACTCTGAGAATCACTAATCTTGGTGTAATGTGTCTGTCTAAACTGTTTTTATTCATAGTCTGACCCTCTCTGTGTTTGAGGCGTCTTCCGAAAACACTTCAGACACATATTATAGTACGTGTTTAATTATGAGTCCAAAACAAACAATTGCACAACCTTTAACCTCTGCCAAATACGGTTTATAATAACCAGGAAGTTTGTCTACTTCCTGCCAAACGAATAATTTCTTAATGTTCTACATAATAATGTAATAATGTGATAATGTTCTACATAATAATTTGATAATGTTCTACATAATAATGTATAATGTAATAATGTTCTACATAATAATATATAATGTAATAATGTTATACATAATAATATATAATGTAATAATGTTCTACATAATAATATATAATGTAATAATGTTCTACATAATAATGTAATAATGTTCTACATAATAATGTGTAATGTAATAATGTTCTACATAATAATATATAATGTAATAATGTTCTACAATAATATATAATGTAATAATGTTCTACATAATAATGTAATACATAATAATGTAATAATGTTCTACATAATAATGTATAATGTAATAATGTTCTACATAATAATATATAATGTAATAATGTTCTACATAATAATGTAATACATAATAATGTAATAATGTTCTACATAATAATGTAATACATAATAATGTAATAATGTTCTACATAATAATGTATAATGTAATAATGTTCTACATAATAATATATAATGTAATAATGTTCTACAATAATATATAATGTAATAATGTTCTACATAATAATGTAATACATAATAATGTAATAATGTTCTACATAATAATATATAATGTAATAATGTTCTACATAATAATATATAATGTAATAATGTTCTGCATAATAATGTATAATGTGATAATGTTCTACATAATAATGTAATAATGTGATAAATGTTCTTCTGTCTTTTCACAGAGGTCTGTATCAATTATTTTCAAAATCCTGAAACTTTATTTTCGTGTAGGGAAGTCTATATCAATTATTTTCAAAAGTCTTTTCGTATAGGTCTATGCATTTAGTGTCAAACTCTCACATTTATACACAAGACTAAATCAAGCCTAGCTTATATGCTCTTACCTGGGAATTTTGTTTTATTTAAAACAACAGTAATATGCTTGTCCAGCTATAGAAAACAGCCTTAAATCGCCATGTAGCTGTGGTATTTACCTGATAACAGACGGTGTTTACTATGTCCTTTTACGATATTTACCTGTGTAAATGTTGTGTGTAGGCTACATGAAGTTAATACCGTGGCACCCTACCTGTGATGCGTACTTGTAATGCTTGCCCGCGATTCGTACCTGCTATTTTGACATGTTTATGAAAAGTGCATACCCTACCCCTTCGTCTGCATAATTTGTTTTTATTTTGAAATGTGTCGTAAAACTCCCTACTTAGGCTACACTATTCGAGATTACTCTTTAAGAATGTGTTGGCCGATTTAATCATGTGACACGTCGGAGAAAACATATTGAGGTCTCTGAGTAGGCTTATGCATCTGAGACCGGTTGATCATCAACTTATGTTGCTGTGACACTACAGGGAAACAAATAATTTAACCATGAAATCTGTCATGCATATCACAAGAGTTGGTTGGACCGTTCGACCATGACCGACTCTAATTCAATCTCGCAAGTAGGTTAAACCCTGAAACTTATCACAACTCTTGGTTCATTTAATTGATCTATAATTTCATTGGCCACTTTTTATAGCCAACCAATGAAATAAATGTTAACTTCGATCAGCCAGAGTAGTGATTCCATCTTGGAATAGCCAGTCCTTCGTCAGGTATACAGTTCCGTGAACTCATAGGTTATCCTTCTAAGGTGACACTATTTGACTTTTTCCGTGAATTTCATTAGTGTATACTTTGTGTCTACAGCCAGTTAAAATCACAGGGGAAAAAAACAGCGTGACTATGAAGGAAGACAGATTCACAAAACGTAGGTCTATATTTAATTACGAGGGAACCCCACATGCTCCAGTTACTCTAGATAATAGTTATACTGACATATTATTATATATCATGTGACATATTCCTTAGAAAGCTATCTTCATCGTGGATACTCTGAACGCATCTCTGTCCCGGACAAGCAAGCTTGCATCGTGGATACTCTGAACGCATTTTTGTCCCGGACAAGCAGGCTTGCATCGTGGATACTCTGAACAAATCTCTGTCCCGGACAAGCAGGCTTGCATCGTGGATACTCTGAACGCATTTCTGTCCCGGACAAGCAGGCTTGCATTGGCCAGAGAAATGTTCATACATTCTTCGTTGTCGTTGTTTCATCGTCTTGTAGGTCTTCCTCTTCTTCTGTTGCATGGTACTCTAACCTTCAGAATCAGCGTTTCGATACCATCATGCGTGTCCATTGACAGTATTATAAGACCCAACTGCAAAATGTAAGCAGGCCTTCATTCCCGACGTTTCTAATTATTGTCACGCTTTCTATTGGTTACTATTTATATACTTGCAGTAGCCTTGGCTATTTTTGGCATGCGATTCCAAATACGTATATAAATATTAATCAACGGAAAACACGGAAATAATCAAGAAAAGGACCAAATTAAGGCCTAATTAATTCATAGAACAGATCTTCTACTGCAGATCAGCCGTGCATCATGTCGCGTTAAGTGTCCAAACATATTTTTGGTATTATTATATCGATCAAACAGATATGATCCCACCACTGAACCAATCAATCATTATTCTGCTCTACATGAGCTTCTAGATGACCTAAAACACACCGGCTCTATATATGACCAATATTGGACTAGATGTTTAACAATTTATCGTAGAAATTGTGTAGTAGCATAGATGCGTAATTAATTATTGTGTAGCAGTCTGTATATAAGCGTCATCAATTGTTGTGTAGTATCTGCATAGAAGCATCATCAGTTGTTGTGTAGTATCAGAAAACCAAAATGTCTTAAAACAAAACTATACATACATGATCAATATTGGACTGGATGTTTAATATTTGATCGCAGAAAAATGGAAGCATATTCAACCCTGTGTCATCCGGACCCGAAAGGGAAGACAAGAATACGACATTGACCTGTCATGTATGGCAAAAGAATAATAGGCGAATAAGAAGGTTTCGGGTTAGCTTTCAATCATATGTATGGATGGTCAAAGTAGCTCAAATGATATGCTACGTCGAATATGTCAATGCAAAAGGCCTATATGTCTACACAGAGGAGTGGTGCTGGAGAGAATGTGTTACTACTTGTTTCACTAAATAAGTATAACTGATAGTCATGTTCTGATTTCCTAGTGGGTTTGACTCGTTTAGAAAAACTGATATGCTGTGATTTCCAAATGGGTTTGACTCCTATAGAATAACTGATAATGTGATTTCCTAGTTGGTTTATCTCGATCAGAAGAACTGATAATTTTCTGATTTCTTCGTGGGTTTATCTCGATCAGAAGAACTGATAATTTTCTGATTTCTTAGTGGGTTTATCTAGATCAGAAGAACTGACAACGTTCTGATTTCCTAGTTGGTTTATCTCGATCAGAAGAACTGATAATTTTCTGATTTCTTAGTGGGTTTGACTCGTTTAGAAAAACTGATATGTTGTGATTTCCACGTGGGTATGACTCGTTTAGAATAACTAATATGTTGTGATTTCCAAGTGGGTTTGACTCCTTTAGAAGAACTGATATGTTGTGATTTCCAAGTGGGTTTGACTCGTTTAGAATAACTGATAATGTGATTTCCTAGTTCGTTTATCTCGATTAGAAGAACTGATAATTTTGTGATTTCTTCGTGGGTTTATCTCGATCAGAAGAACTGATAATGTTGTGATTTCCTAGTGGGTTTATCTCGATCAGAAGAACTGATAATGTTGTGATTTCTTAGTTGGTTTGTCTCGATCAGAAGAACTAATAATTTTCTGATTACTTAGTGAGTTTGTCTCGATCAGAAGAACTGATAATGTTGTGATTTCCTAGTTGTTTTGTCTTGATCAGAAGAACTGATAATGTTGTGATTTCTTAGTTGGTTTGTCTCGATCAGAAGAACTAATAATTTTCTGATTTCCTAGTGGGTTTGTCTCGATCAGAAGAACTGATAATGTTCTGATTTCCTAGTTGGTTTGTCTCGATCAGAAGAACTAATAATTTTCTGATTTCTTAGTGAGTTTGTCTCGATCAGAAGAACTGATAATGTTGTGATTTCCTAGTTGTTTTCTCTTGATCAGAAGAACTGATAATTTTGTGATTTCTTAGTTGTTTTGTTTCGATCAGAAGAACTGATAATGTTCTGATTTCCTAGTTGGTTTGTCTCGATCAGAAGAACTAATAATTTTCTGATTTCTTAGTGAGTTTGTCTCGATCAGAAGAACTGATAATGTTGTGATTTCCTAGTTGTTTTGTCTCGATCAGAAGAACTGATAATTTTGTGATTTCTTAGTTGTTTTGTTTCGATCAGAAGAACTGATAATGTTCTGATTTCCTAGTTGGTTTGTCTCGATCAGAAGAACTAATAATTTTCTGATTTCTTAGTGAGTTTGTCTCGATCAGAAGAACTGATAATGTTGTGATTTCCTAGTTGTTTTGTCTCGATCAGAAGAACTGATAATTTTGTGATTTCTTAGTTGTTTTGTTTCGATCAGAAGAACTGATAATGTTGTGATTTCCTAGTTGTTTTGTCTCGATCAGAAGAACTGATAATGTTGTGATTTCCTAGTTGTTTTGTCTCGATCAGAAGAACTGATAATGTTGTGATTTCCTAGTTGTTTTGTCTCGATCAGAAGAACTGATAATTTTGTGATTTCTTAGTTGTTTTGTTTCGATCAGAAGAACTGATACTGTTCATGATATGCTACCTGATGATGATGAAGAGAAATGTATAACTTACCCGACTGATTGATTGCTTCATTTATTGACTACACCGATTGAGTAAGACATCATTATCTCTTCTTTACTTTACCGGACGATGAAATTTCACTTTCATGACCAGGATTGAGCATGCCGTAACATGTTTATTTTTATAGAATGGTTTTCCATAACCTTTTTCAAGTTCTAGATACATGGGTGTATCGTGTTAAAATTTCTCCATCGTTCCTCCATATGACTTCTCCATGGTTCTCCATATGACTTCTTCATCGTTCCCCCATATCACTTCTCCATGGTTCCCTTATATCACTTCTCCATGGTTTCCCATATGACTTCTTCATCGTTCCCCCATATCACTTCTCCATGGTTCCCTTATATGACTTCTCCATCGTTCCCCATATGACTTCTCCATGGTTCCCCCATATTACTTCTCTATTGTTCCCGCTTATGACAACGCTGATAACTCTTATAAAGGTGGTCTGTCTCAAGCTTGTCAAATCGCCATTCAGTTTTTCCTTCATGTTGGTCAGGGAGACCATATCTCTGCTCTACTTCTTTCGTGAGGATGATAGACTTGGAGAACATGTGGCAGTATCTCCCGTCTTCTCCACATGGACAAATGTCTATCTGAACATGTGACACATGCCTATCTGAACAAGTGGCACATGACTATCTGAACATGTGACACATGCCTATCTGAACAAGTGGCACATGACTATCTGAACAAGTGGCACATGACTATCTGAACATGTGACACATGCCTATCTGAACAAGTGGCACATGACTATCTGAACAAGTGGCACAGGACTATCTGAACATGTGACACATGCCTATCTGAACAAGTGGCACATGACTATCTGAACAAGTGGCACATGACTATCTGAACAAATGACACATGACTATCTGAACAAATGACACATGACTATCTGAACAAGTGGCACATGCCTATCTGAACAAATGACACATGACTATCTGAACAAGTAGCAGCATATTGTACATGTGATATATCAGTTTACACTAGCCAGTTCTACGCCGAAAGTTTTGAACCTAGTTTCTTCTTGGCAGTAAGTAGTAAGCATCTATCGAATCATTTTCCGAATGTTCTTGTAGCCATTTTTTCTGTAGCACTGTTTTCTTAACATATTTATTGCGTCATAATTTGATTCTTGATCAGAAACAAGCGTCAATGCGCAAGTGTTTAATCAGTGTTTAAGTCAGTTGTTGGATGTGTCAGTCATCTAAAAGTATATAGCGTCAGTGTCTTAAGTCAGTTGTCGGTTGTGGGTTTTACTGATTTTTAAAGTAAGGATGCACTTCCTACCATCTCCCATTTCTATCATTCTCTGAACCTGTAGACTGTCTTTTTCAGCATCCTCTTCATCAGTTTGTAGTGTATACATAACTGTCCTAAATAACTTCGCTCGGTCTTTTTTCATAACATTGCCATCCATGATGGTTATAATCGCTCTACTAAGCTGAACGTGCACATAGCAGTTTTACTTCCATTGCTCTTATACGATAATGAAATATGGAATGTGTATAGACATCATGTGAGGAAACTCAATCACTTTCACACAGCTTGTCTCAGAATATTTATAAACATCAGATGGCAAGACAAGATTCCAGATACCATTGTCATTGATAGATCTTGTATCCCTTACATTGACACTATCCTGATTCAGACACAGATTCGTTGGTCAGGTCTATCGGTACATATACTAGACCATCGCCTGCCAAAGACACTTCTCTATGGTAAGCTGGAGAAGAGTACACGTTCTCAAGGTGACCAAAAGAAGTGCTACAAGGACTCGTTACATACTCCACTGAAAGCGTTTGAAATAGTCCAGGATACATGGAAAATACATGTACAAAATAGATCTACATGACGCTCTACAGTCAAAAATAACGCATCATTTTGTGAAAAGAGTAGAAATGCAGCAGCTCAACAGCGGAGAGTAGTTAGAAAGTCACTGATAGACCACGATCCGTCTACAGTGGTCATTCTATGACCAAGCTGTCTAAGGACATATACAGCTGAATATGGCTCATTAGCCATTTACGAACTATCAGGTATGGACTTTTAACATAATTTTCACTTGTTGACGCAGCAAATAGTTATCATGATTTGTGATGGACGAACAACACTCGCCAGAGCATAAGCGCTTTCATTGCCTCTGACTTCCGCATTACCTGGGTAGTAGATTCAAATGATACTGTGTGCGTTGTTGAGAAGAGTGACCCACTGCTTTC
This sequence comes from Meghimatium bilineatum, assembly GCA_034231615.1. Lineage (NCBI taxonomy): Eukaryota > Metazoa > Mollusca > Gastropoda > Stylommatophora > Philomycidae > Meghimatium > Meghimatium bilineatum. The sequence goes on along the minus strand of CM067304.1, from coordinate 68,303,230 downwards.
ATATCATAGATTCTCTATCTTGAGCAGAACACTCTGGGAGTCTGTTAGAATCACAATGGATGTTCATAAGGTCTCATCTTACCTACAATATAATAACAGGAAATAGTTTTCACATAAATAACACAAAGATAACATAGATATCCTGAGATCACATCACCGATAGCCAGATTGATTCTACATGTATAGAGTTGTTGTGGTTTAGTTGTCAGTGCAGTCCTGCGCTGGTTTTCAAGCTATGTGGTCCAGAATCATCATTTAATTGAGTTAATTTGTTCTCCATCACAAACAACTTTGAAATTACTCAGTTTCGGGAAATGGATACCGAAATAAATGTTTATAAAATCTATAGTAAGCAAATGTTATAGTGGGGTTAATAATTAACATTGCTGATAACAAAAGAACAATGCTATTATTGAAAAATGTATTCTCCTGCAACTGGTTTTAATCAAAGAATGTTTATGTTATATATTGAATATGAAATATTACATGCTTATGTGAAATTAACTTAACATTTTATAAGTTTATGTGAAAATAACTTTTATATTTAACAAATCTATGTGAAAATAGCTATTATATTTGACAAATCTATGTGAAAATAGCTATTTTATTTGACAATTTCTATGAAAATAACTTATATTTTATATGTATTTGTGAAAATAACTATTACATTTCATGCGTTCAGGTTAAATTAACTACACTGTTTTATATACGCATGTGAAATACATTTATGATATTCAATAAGTTCATGTGAAGCAGATTAAGATATTTGTGCGTGTGTTTCGTAAAACTAATTACTTTAATGTATATATTAGAATTAATAATAATATTGTATACAGTCACATCAAAAGTTATATGTGTTAAAAATACTGTATTGTATACATTCACATTACAAACTATGATATTTGCTATGTTCCTTAAAACTATGACATTACTTTAAAAAATACGACTATATATACATTCACATTACAAACTATGATATTTGCTATGTTCCTTAAAACTATGACATTTCTTTACAAAATACGACTATATATACATTCACATTAAAAACTATGATATTTGCTACGTTTGTTACAACTATGAAATTTGTTTAAAAATACGATACTGTATAAATTCAAATAAAAATTATGATATTTGTTAAAACTATGATATATTTAATATAATACGAGGTACATTCATGGCATAAACTATGATATTCTGTCATAGATCTATGAATATGCTGTGTAATATATTCTTGCAAATAGATTTGAGAAATATAGTTATTTAATGCTTCTTCTTCGGCGTTCATTCTCAAACTCCCACTAGATCTCTCTTGAAGAAGCACCATGATCCTACTACATTTCCAGCAGGATGTAGTCCAGAGAATGAACATGTGTTGTGTCGCCGTTTTATTTGACGCAAATGGCACTACATATCCGTCTTCAGCGAGAATTCAGCGCTACATAACACCGATCATAACATATGAACAGTGCAAAATTTACGTATAAGCTACAAAAGCTATAGCTCAGGGTCCCCACTTTCCTGAGCAAATTTTCTTAAATATATTGCAGCATTATTTGTACTAATTCTCCGCACGTCTGAAAAGCTTAGGGCCTTATCAAGTCTAAATCAGACCCTGCATATGGATGCAAGTTTTGGACAATAAATAAACAGGATAGTGGGAAATAAGAAACAATAGAGATAACGAGGAGGTGACGAAAAAGTTAAATGCCAGAAGGAAGTTACTTAGAAAAAAAGACAATCTTGATTTTTTTGGGTAATATTGTGAAAAAGAGTTATTTAATATTTAAACAATTATTATACCAACACTGTGCTACCAATGCGAAACATGGACAACGACAGCACAAGATAAACGTAAACTTGTGACAGCTGAAATGACATGCTTGCGCAGAATCATATGAATATCGCTAAGATACAGAGTGAGAAATGAAGATATTAGATAAAGAACCGGTGCCACTCCAATCTTGGAATGTATTACGAGACAACAGATTCAATGGTTTGCCCACATCAGCAGACTACCATCAGACAGCATACCACAGCAAGCTATGCTACACAAATACAGTGAAGGCAGACCTAGAGGCCGACCACGAAAACGATGGACCACCGAAATAAAAGAGCCGACAAACTCCACAATATACTCAACACACAAGAGGGCCATCTCCAAAAAACTATTCTACCCATGACGCTGAAAGCCAACAAAGGGTTTAGGGAATAGATAGATGAAACAGAGAGGTGTGGAGAACATAGTCACAAGAAGCAAGATAGATGGCAAGACAGATCGAAGACAATAGCGTGTGAAACTGTTAGGCAGTCTGAAATCCTGGAATAACTCACAGTCAACAAAGAGAATTATAAAGTTAACGTTTAGCATTTGTTAATGTCGTAGCGGTGTGAGATGTTAGCGATCTCACATTTCAGCGGCTCTGCTATATGAGAGCGGTAGCCATCTCCTCTTCCTAGCAATCTTTACTTCAAGAATTAATCCGGTACCCAATTAGGCAGGGTCGACCTGAAAGTCTTTGTGATCTGAAAAAAATTTCCGCCTCAACTGGGGAATGAATTCAGGACCACTCATAAAGAGAATTATAATGGAAACTGGAAACAGAGTTACGGAAACGATTATCGCCAACGTCAATCAGCAGGACACCTTATGTTATTCTCTTCATACATGTTAGAACTTACGACATTTGTTGAAATTATATGTGTTGAAACTATGACATTTGTTGGAATTGTGATATTTATTAAAACTAATATATTTTATACATGCATGGTATAAAAAGACTGAACAGCGTGCACAGAATCGTGAGGCTTACATGGTGGCAGTGAGACCAGCGTTCCGTAAAGGATGCGTCACCAAGATAGATAGGTGTTATAACCTATGGTATTTCATGAAACTATATTATATACACACATGTAGCAAACTATGGTATTTGATAAAACTATATTATATACACACATGTAGCAAACTATGGTATTTGTTGAAACTGGTGTATATACATGCATATTATCAACTATGATATTGATTGAAACTATGATATTCTATTAACTCATTTTATAAACTATTTTTGTTGATGTCACTTCAGTCCATATTCAGGTTGTAGTTTCCAAATATGTGCGTCAGTTGTTTTGTGATAGCAAACATGTTCAGTTGATCCTTATATAAATAACCAAATTATCGGAGGATGATCGATACAAGTGTCCTTGTTCTATGTTTATTGTTATTTATTATTGTTTTATATCCATATTTAGGTATTCATAGTAACTTGTCTATTTAGGATTCAGCTTCAATTGATCTTTGAAAGAGAAAGACTCTATTTGACATCCCCCACAGTCTTATACCGGAAAAGATGGTGTCACAGTTTCCGGATAGTGTTAACATATCTAACACGTTTAAAATGTGGTGTAGTTAGTTACTTGTGCGTTATTTAGTGGCATGGCTTATGTTCAGGGTTCACTATAACAAAATATTTGTGGATAGTCTAATTCTGACTTCAGTAAGTCCTGCGTGCTGAGTCATTCATCTGGGCTGATCCTAATATTTATTGGTCACTTTGCGTGTACTTTGTATTGCCAACCAATGAAAACCACGGAAAGTCAAACACTTTACTAATCTGAGCAGATCCGAGATTTTTAAAAAAAACGAACTATATGTAGAGGGAATTCGATGATCCGAGACCTACAGTCCATATAAAACTTGCTAGTTAATTAGAAAACAGTTTATTAAAATTACTATTGTGGCTTTCCCTGTGATTGCTATTGGATGTGGACATAAAGTATACACAACGTAATCAATGAATATCACGGGAAAAGACAAATGAGTAATTTAGAAGGCTGTTTTCAATTTTTCAAAAGTTAAAATAATTCCGACGGTGACGAATGGTCTGAACTCCTAGCGATTCTGGTGAAATACATCACAAATCTGGGCATATCCGAGATCAACGTACATGAATATCATAGAGAGTGATTTTGATCATCAGAACTCGTCATGGTTTTGTGAGAGTTGATCTGCTGCATCCAAACACATGTTAAAACACTCTGTGGTTATCTTCGATATGGAAGACATCATCTACGTTCCCTCTAAGATGCGCTGCCGCACATCTCATTAACATGTACCACACATGGAATATTATTCTACGCATACAAATTCTACAGCTTTCGATCATTAAAAAGTTCCTTAAATATCGTCTCAAAAGTAGTTCACTGTAATCTTGCAGGAACTTTCATATATGTTTAATTCTTGATTAGAAACTGGCCTCACAGCACGTGGGGCATTCCCATAAGTGTTCCGCTCTCTGTTCCAACAGCCATCCGACTCAATGGTGTTTCGAGTCTAATGTCGCTGAAACAGACGTCGACATCAGGGCACAACACTGGCCCTTGCGACAGGTTTCTTTGTTGTTCCGCCCACTCATGCTGTGCCCGTTACTAGTTCAAGCACAACATGAGCCTGTCGGAACAACATGGTAACTGTTATCGAAGGTTACGACTACGGGTTGCATATATATTATACTTAGTAAGCATCACATACACACAAGGAGCAAGATGAACATAGATTTTCTTTGTTACCGGGAGAAAAAAAAACGATTCTGGAATGAAACAACTAAAACTGTGTGAAATGAAAATTAGAAAATTAAAAAAGTATGTAAAAAATAGTTTGCGACAACCATACATCACTCATTAAATATTATTAAATTCCCATAAAGCTTATTTTATAGGAAATAAATGAAAAAAGTGTACAAATTATTAAAGGCTAAATATAGACTTGAAGTACTGTCTAAAGTTGACTTGTCCACACTTGTCCACATACAGAGCGTTGCTGTTAGTCTGGACATTCACTAAAAAATAGACAAAAAAACATTTTTTATTCTTAATATGCATCTACATAATAATGTGAAAGAACTCTAGCTGTTCAATCTTGTAGGAACTTTCATATGTGTGATAATGTGAAAGAACTCTAGCTGTTCAATCTTGTAGGAACTTTCATATGTGTGATAATGTGAAAGAACTCTAGCTGTTCAATCTTGTAGGAACTTTGTGTGATAATGTGAAAGAACTCCAATTTTCAATCTTGTAGGAACTTTCATATGTGTGATAATGTGAAAGAACTCTAGCTGTTCAATCTTGTAGGAACTTTCATATGTGTGATAATGTGAAAGAACTCTAGTTGTTCAATCTTGTAGGAACTTTCATATGTGTGATAATGTGAAAGAACTCCAATTGTTCAATCTTGTAAGAACTTTCATATGTGTGATAATGTGAAAGAACTCCAATTGTTCAATCTTGTAAGAACTTTCATATGTGTGATAATGTGAAAGAACTCCAATTGTTCAATCTTGTAAGAACTTTCATATGTGTGATTATTAGGAAGCACCATATGCAAACAGGGAGCAAGAACGGTATTTTTATATCTTTCAGGAACATTCATGGAAGCATCACATGCATGCAGGAGGCAAGATGAAGATTTGGAAAATAGTACGCAAATTTCAAGAGGGGAATTAAACATTTCTTCTTTTTCATACGGTACTACATTTATGCACTGGTGACTCTAGCAAAGATAGCAATTGGCACCAGGCTCCACCAGTGCAGCTACTGCACCACGTTCCCACCAGTGCAGTCACTGCACCAAGTTCCCACCAGTGCAGCCACTGCACCAAGTTCCCACCAGTGCAGTCACTGCACCAAGTTCCCACCAGTGCAGTCACTGCACCAAGTTCCCACCAGTGCAGTCACTGCACCAAGTTCCCACCAGTGCAGTCACTGCACCAAGTTCCTACCAGTGCAGTCACGTGGTTAGCTAAAGCAAACCGGACACGACGATATATTAATCCATTAATTATCACAAAGATTCTCATCCCTTCTTCTCCATTGGGCCACGTTCAGAATAAACGTCTTTCCGTGGCCAATTTTCATGTGAGATTACTTTCTCTTGACACTTTCAGGTGAAATTACCTTTTTGTCAGTCTCTGTCGAAATTTCTTTCCGTGGTCTACGTTCATGTGAATTTTTTGTCTGTTGTTCACTTTCACGTGAGATTTCATTTCGTGCTTCACTTTCAAATAATCATGTTTTCAGTGTTCCAATATCGTGTAAAAAAATTAGTTTGTACATTTTCAATTGAAATTCAATTGCATTTTCAATTTCTTTTCATGTTCTTCTTCTTCTTTCGTTCACTTGAAACATGTCTATATCTGTAATTCTGTCTCCTTAATAAAACTCAATGTCTTTTGTAATTCATACAGTGTCCCATAGAGCTTTGATTCCAGTGTTGTTTCCTCTGGCTAATATGTTTGCCTCATCGTTTCATGCTCAGAACACTCTTGAAGTATATGTTTGGCACTCTGTTCTGCCTGTCCACATGTACATACCGCCGTTTTGCCAATCTTGAACTTTGTGTACATGTGATTGCTGCGTCGGTTGTGTCCTGTTCTGATGCGTAGAATTACAACTTGTTCTGATTTGTTCATAATGTGATAGTCATCTTGCGTTGGTGTGTGTGGCTTTCTTATTGACTTGATCATCTGTTTTTTTTTTCTGATGGTAGGTGATTGGTATATCTGGTTGGTCTTCGGCAGCACCTTCCTTAGCCAGATGGTCTGCTTTGTATTTCCTGGTATTCCACAGTGAGAGGGTATCCACTGCATGGTCACCTTATACTGGTAAGACAATTCATGAAGTAGATTTTTCAGTTTAAAAAAAACCATCTTCATCTTTTGCTTCAGGAACGCTGACCTAGAGTGTTTACTATGAAAATCATGTTTCAGTACAGTTTACCTTATCATGCAATGTACAAATGAAGTGTAAATGGATCTCATGCAAACCCAAGTTAGTAAATAACTAAAATTATAAAATCACCTACTCGTGGTGCATCCTGGAAAGAGGTTTCTTGGAAAAGCTTGTGCACAACAATCAGTGAACACATTATATATCGTGTCTGGGTCAGGTAGATCGTGTTGCGGTGAGAATTGTTTGCACAAGACAAACAAGATCTCTTAGACCCCACAACCAAAACTCTGTCATAACAGTGTCAAACAGCGTCTGGCCTAGGCTGCCTGGCTATCTTGCCCCAAATCTCCCGAGCAACGATAATAGTGGATACGTTTCCGTAAAATTAAGAATAATGCAAAAGTAGTACGGAGCTAGAGATTATTGCCATGTGGGCGTACAACTGTGAAAACGAAATATGGAAATAATAACTATAATAGGGTTCAGACTTGAGATCAAGATTTTGGTTATTTCCAGGAAGCAATAACCAATATGTTTAGTTGCTTAGTCTTCCAGAATTCAATATGTTTAACTGCTTTGTCTCATAGCAACCATTACGTTTAGTAACTTTGTCTCCTAGCAACCAATATGTTTAGGAGCTTTATCTCCTAGCAACCATTATGTTTAACAGATTTGTCTCCTAGCAACCAATATGTTTATATTCACTCTGTCAATTACCTTATTATTTGCATCAAACACACACACACACATATTCACGCAACTACACAAACAATGAATTCACTTACGCAGGATTCCAAACTGGGATAGACAGGTTGCCTATATACTGATCGTGCTGTCCATTTGGACATGTTGGTGAAGGTGGTTTCTGACATTTTTGGCACAGCGAGTTGTACTGTTGATCTCCGTTGCATGCATCAACAATTGGGCGACCTGCGGTATTAATTGCATAATTTTTGGGGATAGTATATAATTATGTTTATGATATACATAAAGTTCTATAATAATATTAACTATATACACTCATTTTAATTATGCAGATTATATCAAAATTATAAATTTATTATTATTACTTCAGACATGATTTCAATAAGGATTGGGGGGGGGGGTGAAATGGTTTACATTTAAAAACAGGTCATCTGCCCATTCGTTTGACTTATGCCTTCCTTCTTCATGATCAATTTCATTACTTTTTGTGAAATATCGTTAACGGTGGTGGTTGTACATTACATTTTGGTGGTGGTTTTACATTAAATTTTGGAGGTGATGGTTAAAATCATGTTTTCGTGGTGGTGGTTGTACTCACATTTTGTTGGTGGTTTTACTAATATTTTGGTGGTGGTGGTTTTACTCACATTTTGTTGGTGGTTTTACTAATATTTTGGTGGTGGTGGTTTTACTCACATTTTGGTGATGGATTTACTCATTCTTTGGTCCTGGCGGTGATAATTTTACTCACAATTTGGTAGTTGATGTTTTACTCACATTTACGTGATGGTGGTTTTATTAACATTTTAGTGGTGGTGGTTTTACTCACATTTCGGTGGTGGTTGCTTTACTTACGGTGGTGGTTTTTTGGTGGTAGTGGTTTTACTCACATTAAGGTGGTGGTGGCTTTACTTTCGGTGGTGGTTTTACACATTTTGGTGGTGGTGGTTTTATTCACATACTGGTAGTGGTGGTGGTTTTACTAATATTTTAGTGGTGATGGTTTTACTCAAATTTAGGTGGTTGTGATTTTACTCACATTTATGGAGTGGTGGCTATACTCAAATCTATGTGGTGGTGGTTTTACTCACATTTTGGGGGTTGATTTACTCATATTTTGGTAGTGGATGTTTTACTCACATTTATGTGATGGTGGTTTTACTCACAATTTGGTGGTGATGGTTTTACTAACAGTTTGGCTAAATTCCTAGTACTAACAGTCACGTTATTATTTCGTGGAGGGGGTGTTTGTGTTGGTGGAGAATCGAGCACCCTAAGTGCCTTTCATATACGCCTTATCTAGAGACGAGATGATATATCATTTCCATAACAGAACCAGATAGTCATTATAACTTAAGCTATATTAAAATAGTTTTTATAACTTAAGCTATATTAAACATGTAGCGGCGCCTTAGTGTCGGCGTCCAACAACACAGCAACCATCCAGTAACAACATTGTAAACACTATCTAATTGCACAACAATCAATATCAAACAACATCAATGCAAGATCAACAACCGTACACACATATATACATACCTTGGCAGCATGTTATATAGCTTCGACAACCAGATCGACATGAGGGGTACTTTCCGTCTTTACGCTCGGCACACGATTCATTGCACTCTGTAACGCATTAAATAGTTTGTTAGCTCTATAATGTGTAAAGTAAGGGGATATTGAGATGCTTGTAGGATTGAGCATTCGGTATGTAACATGTTTGGTTTAAATTTGCCTTGTCCATGCCCGAACTGCCCACTGAAATATGCGGTCAGAATATGGTTTTATTAATCATCTACGAACTCATAATAAGGGACATAACTTTTCACTGAATCTCAAAACGGATGTAACAAATTGCCACCATCACTTGTGATCGACGAAAAAAACCAGTGCTGTCTATATTTATATATTCTGTTTGTATGTGATGTTTGTATGTGATGTTTGTATGTGATGTTTGTATGTGATGTTTGTATGTGATGTTTGTATGTGATGTTTTTATGTGCTGTTGTATGTGATGTTTGTATGTGATGTTTATATGTGATGTTTGTTTGTGATGATTGTATGTTATTTTTGTATGTGCTATTTGTGTGTGCTGTTTGAATGTGCTGAAAATATCGATGAGTTCTTAGAAAATGTAATGTATATTAGTTCTTAGAAAATGTAGATTAGTTCTTAGCAAATGTAGATGAGATTTTAAAATTGTAGATTAGTTCTTTGAAGAAAATGTCGATGAGTTCTTAGAAAATGTAGATGAGTTATTAGGAAATGTAGATGAGTTATTAGGAAATGTAGATGAGTTATTAGGAAATGTAGATGAGTTATTAGGAAATGTAGATGAGTTGTTAGAAAATGTAGATGAGTTATTAGAGAAAGTAGATCAGTTCTTAGAAGAAAATGTAGATGCGATGTATGCGAGTCAAGAGTTACTAAGTACTCATTAGCCCATAAATGAGAAATATTTGAACTAATATAGCGAAGATTATGGATGGAGATAGTACATACAAGAGTCCAAGATAGACGTATCAGCACTAAAACAACCAGACAGACAACAAAAATACCTTGTAAAGGTAAGGAAAAGATATGAACATCTAATGATAGAGTGCATGGAACAATACAGAAGGGAAAATCCAGAAGAGAAAATAGACAATTAATGGGACAGCCTAAGGAAAATTATTCAAACATCAAATGAAAATTTACCAATAAGAAAAGCCAAGGACAAACAAACATGGGTGACAGATGAAATATTAGAGAAAATGTCAGAAAGAAAGAAAGCTAAAAATATGCCAAAATACTCAGTTATAGACAAGGAGATACGTAACATGTGCAGAACAGCGAAAAAACAATGGCTAGAAACAAAATGCAGTGAAATAGAGATGTCCATACAACAGAAGACAAAATTAATGCATAAGGAGATAAGGCTGATCACAAATAAGAAAAATCCTATAAATGGGGGTGACTGCATTAAAGATAAAATGGTAAAATAACATTTGATAAAACAGAAGTACTTACAAGATGGGCAGATTATGTGACAGAACTGTTTGACGACCAACGGGAAAAAAACCAACAATACACAACAGGACGGTCGAGTAATACTGAAAGCAGAAGTAGAACTTGCAATAAAATCAATAAAATGTAGAAATGCTGCAGGCTCTGACAACATACCAGCAGACATAATAACAACTCTAAATGATTTTGGTGTAGATACTATCACAGAACTTTGCAATGACATATATGAACCAGGCCACATACCTAAAGACCTAACACCATCAATATTCATACCACTACTTAAGAAGTCCAGAGATGTGGACTGTACAGAACATAGAACAATAAGTCTAATGAGCCATCTAACTAAAATACTCCTCAAGATAATACAAGAAAGAATTAAGAACAAGATAGACACGGAGGTCGGTAAAGAACAATTCGGTTTTAGGAAAAACTAAGGAACCAAAGAAGATATACTGAGTATCCGGCTAGTGATAGATAAATATATAGAAGTTCACAAAAGTATCTATATTTTCTTCATAGACTACAGCAAGGCCTTTGACAGAGTCCACACATAAAAATTGATCAAATGTATTGAGAAATAGGCATAGATGGAAAAGACATCAGACTGATTAGAAATATATATTGGGAACAAACTGCATCAATAAGGTGTGAAAACAGATACTCACCATACATAGAAATAAGAAGAGGGGTAAGACAAGGATGCATTTTATCACCAAGCCTATTTAATATCTACACAGAGAATATATTTAAAAATATAGAAGAAATACCAGGACTCAAGTTCAATGGGAAAATAATAAACAACATTAGATATGCAGATGACACTGTTCTTTTGGCAGAAAATGAACATGAACTACAAAGACTAATAGATCAAGTCAATAAATCAAGTAATGAATATGGACTGGATATAAACATTCAAAAAACAAAAACTATGATAATCAGCAAAAACACAGAAGAACAGGAGGTAAACATAAACATACAGGGAGAGAAACTACAACAAGTAAAACAGTATCAATATCTTGGACACATAGTCACAAATGATGGCAGATGTGAAACAGAAGTTAAAAGGAGAATAGGAATGGCTAAAAGTACCTTCAATGGCATGAGGAAATTATTAATATCTAAACAAATTACAAACAAGTTAAAAATGAGAATTATAAAATGCTACATCTATTCCATATTAATGCATGGCTCAGAAACATGGACACTAAATAAACAATTAGAAGACAAAATTGATGCCTTTGAGATGTGGGTATATAGAAGAATAGGGAGAACATCATGGAAAGAGAAGAAAACAAATAAAGAGGTGCTAAAAACACTTAATATGAAGAAATAACTACTAAGAGAAATAAAGATCAGGCAAATAAAATACTTTGGACACATTAAAAGACATGACACCTTATTGAAGATCTTACTTGAGGGTAAAGTCAAAGGGAAGCGAGCAAGAGGTAGGCAGAGATACAAGTGGGAGAGTAACATCACACGATGGACAGGTTACAGTCTAGCAGAGTGCACCACCAAGACAAGAGACAGAATATGTTCGAGATACGTTGCAGCTAACCGTAGTTGCGGAGACGGAACTTAATGATGATGATGATGGACGGAGAAGAGTCCAGGTTATTACTCACAAATTCAAGGGTGAGATGTTTAAGTTAAGAACTCTGAAATATTATGTTCGCTTTTTATAATAATAGCATGCATGTTTAATTGATGATTGAATGTATTAATTGATGATTGAATGTATTAATTGATGATTGAATGTATTCATGATTTGGATGAAAGAGAAGACAGGGATAGGAGAAGACAGTTGAATCCTAGAAGGGCACTCGCTTCCGTCAAGTTTCTTTAAAGGTAAATTGTGGACAAACGAATTTGTTTCCTCAGTTTAGCACAACTTATTGCGCATATAATAGACTAGTGGGATTGAAGGGTGTCGGGCAAGGAAAATTGACGAAGGACAATACTAAAAGCAGCTGTCCTTTATTTTGCTCAGATAGTACTTTAAAAAGGAAAGAAGAAAAGATTATATACCGTAAGAAAATAACTGTTAGTAAGTGTAGACGAGACAGATTTATTGAAAGAGTTAGTTCACGCGAATATTCAACAGGCCGTGACCGAAGCACGAGAATGGTAGAGGAGAATAAAATATTGCCCAAAACTGTTAGTTTAAGAAAGGATTCGTATAGAGAGTAGAATATTCTGGAGAATATTGTTGACAACCTTGAGTGTCGCAAACTAGAGTAAAATTAGATTAATAGGAAAACATTTGCAGACAAAAGCGTTAATACGCATGAGTATTCAGCAAAATGGAGATCCAAAAATGCGTCCAAAAACGTGAACATAACGAAATGTAATCAATCTTGAGTGATCAGTCGTTCATTCGACAGCAACTAAGTAACAGCTCAGCCAAGTAGTGAAGGATTAATCGGGGAACTATCCATGAAGCAGGACATGGTTCCTCGAACTGTATCGTTGTTTTGTAAAGAGGATTATTGGAGTGCAAGCTGTACAACGTTATGTCGGGAGAATTCGTCGCATGTTGGATTTTTTAGGAGCTCCTATGTTATTGTAAAGTGTTAGAGTCAATATTGTGAATTCCAGTAGTATAGATAGAATATTAGGATTCGGAATGAGTAGGCCTAGGTTGTGCTAAAGATTTATATGTTAGAAGTAAAATAGCAGTAGAAAGGTTAATAATCTGTTTATAGAAATTGAAAACATTAGTCAGGTATTTGTATAGGTAGTCGAGAACGTGACACCATGTATGGTTCACATTTGATGATATTTATTCTGGAAGAATATAATTGTCCCAAAATATGAAATATTCTGATGTTTTCGACATAGAGAGAAAATGTCAGAGTAATGAATTTCGAGAGAATGAGAAATCTCTCCTAGGGAATCTTCGTCTTAGCACAAAGATAGGGAAAGTGAGAAGCTATATTCTCAAACGTCGTCATATATTCAATTCAGCAGAGCATTGGAAATATTGTGTATGTATTACCACTGAAGAGTTCGTTGAGTCATTAGTTGGGTTTCAGAGAGGTTGCTAAATCTCTCCAGAGTGATTGATTGCCCAGTGTTATAGAATGGTGCATTTGGTATCTTCGCATTAACCAAAAGGAGAGCTAATTTGCAGGGGAGTTAATTGAAGCTTTTTCGATTAAAATTATCGTGTATTTTTATGAAGTTTTACCAGAGTTCAAGAGTTCCTGCCCTTTTTGAAACTTATTTACCGTGTGAACCTGTGTGAAGGTTACTCATTTTATAAGCTTACTATTCATTGTAGATGAAGTATGTTTTAGTTTCTTTTCGTGAAGGTGCACTGTATCTCTATAAATCCTTACTGGAGTCCTAGATTTCCTGCCTTTTTGAAGTCTTATTTACCGAGTGAACCTGCGTGAAAGGTTGCTCAATTTTTAGAGTCGGTTTCGGGATACAACCCCTTGGATACAACCTCTTGAAGACCCAGCCAGTCAACGTTACCTTTTGAGCAATCGTCTTTGAGAGTACGAGATGTCCGTTTTCAAGCCAATGGGGTGACTTAATGAATAAACTGTCAACAGTACGTTATCAAAGTCACACACATTGTTAAATTGTGTAAATTCACTAGCCAATGGATGCACCAAGTGTATGAACAGTGAACACTACATTATCACTGTCACCACCAACTTTATTTTCGCTCATATTTGGATATCCGGACCAATCATATAATTAACCTCGACAACTGCGAACTATTGACTTGAAGGATAGGTTTTTAGTGACTGTCAATTAATATTTGAACTATTTTTAGTGATAATTAGTTAGGTCGGAAATTTGGGGAAAACTCCTGATTTTTATGTTAGAAACAATAAACGGTCAGCCTATAGCCAGGGAATCAATTGCCCCCTTTCCTGAGAGTACAAAGACTGAAAGAATGTGTTACATGTCATAACATAGATTGTCCTCACGTAACTGATGTCCATGAAAGAAAGTTGTTATTAAGGTATATATGTGTAGTACAGTTTCCTTTCTTTTAGAAGCTAAGATTTAGTTGAGGTTCCAGATGCGACCAGTCTCTTTTAGTTCAGTCACATAACGAAATCAGAAGTACTTATAACATAAACAGAAATTCCAGATTTGAAACACTATACGGTGAAGGAAAGACGTGAACTACGGACCTTTTAAGCAAGCAAAACACATACTAAAGAACACAGCCACTATGGAAGAGTGGAGGAGTTGTAAAGTGATACTGCATTAAAATAAGTCCTTACATAATCTATAGACTCGCCTCCACCCTGACACAAAAGTAGATCCGATGTATCCACAGACGTCTCAGAATAAAGGTAGGCCCCCATTGCAGCAACCTACTGTCGGGAATGAAAAAAAAACTTCATCTACTAAGCTGCAACATCTTTTAAGTGGGGTGGTAAGTTACTTTCCTGGTCAAATGTTTACTTTCCCCAAACCATTCGTCAGGTATCCATTTACAGGTTGGCTGACTGGAGGAACGACGTATCAGGCGAGAAATCGCGACTCCTATTTTTGGGTCATGTCGTAGTTTCGAACAATGCACGCTGTACCATGTGATAGTAAACAAGTTCAATATCAACTAGACTCCTCGTGTTTCTCAGAATAAAGTGTCAAGATAAAGTACCTAACACGAGTCATCGCGAGAGCAAATATCCCCAAGTATCCATACAATGAAGAAGGCATGAGATGGGTATCACATGTCGTGTATATATATATGCCTGGCACATGGATTCCATAACATATGATCTATAGACTCCTTAAGGCAACGACTGACCGGTGGTCAGAAGAAACGCCTCAAAGATATTTGTTAACAACCAACTGCTTTTGTGACGTTGTAGCATGTCCTTTTGTATATAGATGTCCGTGGTAGTGTTCATGAACATATACATATGTGTATGTCATCATCATCATTATCAAGTGATGTGTCCAATTGCGATCATATTTCTCCATGAACATCAATCTCATGTATGTCACCATCTCTGTTGGCGCCGTCAATCGAAGCTTTGTGTATATGTATGTATATGTATGTATATGTATGTATATGTATGTATATGTATGTATATGTATGTATATGTATGTATATGTATGTATATGTGTATGTGGATATACTCACATGGATATCTACTACGTCGTAGGTTTTAGGTACTTATACATTAGTGTATGTGTGTGTATATACTTATCAACATATGCCTGGTACAATTCACGTACTAATATGCATATGTGTATGTCTGAGGATGTGCTTATCTAGAATAGAGG
Organism: Meghimatium bilineatum; assembly: GCA_034231615.1. Taxonomy (NCBI): domain Eukaryota; kingdom Metazoa; phylum Mollusca; class Gastropoda; order Stylommatophora; family Philomycidae; genus Meghimatium; species Meghimatium bilineatum. The sequence goes on along the minus strand of CM067304.1, from coordinate 68,287,537 downwards.
TACAACAGACATCTAGACCAACCAGGACATTCACACGACTTTTTTTCCGTGTCCGTGGTAGGTTGACACAAATGTCGTCTGAAGAACCAACCAGGTTTTGTCAAAAAATTGCTTCTTGCTCGAAATCTTGTCGTGCTCTTGCAATCACAGCTGCTCCATTGTCCCCATTGTCCCCATTGCCCTGGATCTGAAAGTGAGACAAAACCAATTGTTAACACTCTGTTGTTGGTATCATCTGCATGGCTACATATCGACAATTGATAAACATCATTTTATAGCAACTCTGATGTATTACCTATGTCAAACATTGCACTTGACAAAGGCACAGAAAGCAAAGAAGATCCCAACATGTGAAAGGAGATGTTTGAGGACAGCTATAACTGTCAACAGAACAGATCGACGGAGAAAGGAAGATTTCGGGGGGAAATTAAAGATCTTCTTAAGTCAAGACTACATCGAGAGACAGTAAACCAGGTTTGAAATTGTCCTGCTTAGTTTTATTGTGTTTTTTATTTACTTTTTTATATATTTTTATTCATAGGTACGGTGTTTTTCTAGTAACCAGTTTATTTTATTTTGCTTTACCATTTGAAATGCGGTATTGCTAAAAGTGAACATTTTGGAGGGCGCAGAAGAATGATGGTCAACCAGCAGAGTACCGGTACTTTCAGCAGAAGTATAGTGGCGGAAACACTCAGGGAGAGATCGAAGCAACTATAGACGCGTCTAGTTTGTAGTGATGATCCGAAGACTAACTATGAGAATGGAAACACCGCGAACAGTCCTCTGTGCATAAGACAACAAAAACATCTATTACTACAACTATTACTGCTACTGCTAATAATATTAATAATAATAATAATAATAATAACAATAATAGTAACAATAATAATTCATGTTTCCAGTGGCGGCATGTTGGTTCTAGCCAAATGTATGTTTAGCTAGTTATAACCCACTGGTGTATATCTATGGTATGTGCAATCTGCATTTCGTCTCCTAAATTCTCCAAACCTTTCCCATTTCAAATTTCTACTTCTGTGTTATTTCTCTAATTACCATTATTTAGCAGGATGGAGTCCAGAGAAACAAGTGCGATGTATCACAGTTTACAGATTGACTGCAATATAAGCGTCTTTCGCCTTGACATATTATACTTCAGCATCTGTTTCGATGCTCAGGAAGTAAGAGCAGTAGAGTTCTTGTATCCTTTTTGTCCAATTGTGATGTTTTACTAGAAGTTCATTTCACATCCAGAAAACTTCATTTGAGAGGTTTCACTGAAGCTTCATTTTACTTCCAGAAGACTTCAACATTCGGCGGTGACTAATAATTATAGAAGAAGCCTCCTACTCAGAGGATAAAGCAGTTGTTTAAATGACATTCTGTGGGATTTTCGTAAGTAGAAATCTTCACTATATAAGCATATCATTTGATTTCCATAAGAGGACAACCTCACTATATAAGCATATCATTTATTTGGGGTATACTATTGTATCAGCATCTTGTGGAAAAAAAGGGCAAATGCGGCAGCGCAACAGCAGAGAGTAGCTAAACAGTCACGGGTATATCAAAAAACCATATACAGTAGTATATGGCCTGTAATAGAACAAGAGCTTAGTAATACACAAATGGGTTTTAGATGAAACAGAGGATGTACTGATGCAATATTTATTCTGAAACAGTTGGCAGAGAAGTCAATAGAATACAACCAAAACATACACATATCCTTCATAGATAAAAAGAAAACATTTAACCGAGTAAACAGAGAAAAACTATGGGAAACATTAAAAATGTATGGAGTATGCCAACATTTAATTAACGTTTGTAGAAGTCTCTATAACAACAGCAGTTGCACTGTAAGAACAGCAGCAGGTTACACAGAGAACTTTGTGATTAGTACAGGAGTAAAACAGGGATGTGTATTATCCCCACTACTTTTTATTACATACATGGACCATATAAACAAAATTGCACATTCTAGTGAAACAAATGAACTGATTTTTGCAACAGCATTGAAACCTGCAAGACCACCTAAACATAATAGACACATCAGGCAAGCAATTTGGAATGAAAATCAACATAGACAAAACAGAAGTAATGAATATTGCAAGAGAAAAAGAGAACATCAACATACAGATACACAATAAACAACTCAAACAAGTAGATTAATTCAAATATCTGGGCAGTACATTGAGATATGACAACAAACAAGAAGCAGAAATAAACGCAAGATGTAATAAGGTCTGTCATTGGTCAATTAACACCTTTGCTAAAAAAAAAGATGTTACACTAGAAACAAAGAAAGCGCTATCCAACACCATTTTTTTTTTACCAACGTTGTGTTATCAGTGTCAAACTTGGACATTATATTCTAGAACAATTCATAAGATTAACACCACTGAAATGAAATGTGTGAGACGTATGATTGGAGTTTGCTTGAGAGACAAAATCAGGAATGAAGAACTAAGGAAACAATTAGGGATCAAGTCAATAATAGAATATATCCAGAAACAACAAGTTAAATGGTTACGGCCACATAACCCGATAGAAAGAGAAAATATTGAAAAAACCATTAACAAACGATACGAAAACAGTCGACCTATTAGACACCCTCGTAAAAGGTGGATATATTGTGTATTAGAGACACTCGGAAATATAACAGCGGAAGAGGAAAATAGAAGGGCAAAGACGCTACACTCACTCTCCCCTGCACCGAAAGATACATGAGAACAGAACGAAGAAAAAGATATACAGTGGTTATCCCATCCTTGAACTGTCTAAGGGTATTTGAGGGCAGAATATGGCTTATTGGCCATCTACACACTCACAGTCATGGGCAAAACTCTAACTGAATTTCAAAAGTAGATGTAACAAGTGGTTATCGTTATTACGTTAGCATGTGATGGACAAACAATAAATATTGCATTGTGCATGCAATGATGGCAGATTGTTGAGATTGCATGATGGATGGTCTGATTGTCCACTGCTGAGATTACACAGTGGTTGGTCTGATGGCCCACTGCTGAGATTACACTGCGGTTGGTCTGATGGCCCACTGCTGAGATTACACTGTGATTGGTCTGATGGCCCACTGCTGAGATTACACTGTGATTGGTCTGAAGGCCCACTGCTGAGATGACACTGTGGTTGGTCTGATGGCCCACTGCTGAGATTACACTGCGGTTGGTCTGATGGCCTACTGCTGAGATTACACTGTGGTTGGTCTGATGGCCCACTGCTAAGATTACACTGTGGATGATCTGATGGCCCACTGCTGATATTACACTGTGATTGGTCTGATGGCCCACTGCTGAGATTACGCTGTGGTTGGTCTGATGGCCCACTGCTGAGATTACGCTGTGGTTGGTCTGATGGCCCACTGCTGAGATTACACTGTGATTGGTCTGATGGCCCACTGCTTAGATGACACTGTGGTTGGTCTGATGGCCAATTGCTGAGATTACACTGTGGTTGGTCTGATGTCCCACTTCTGAGATTACACTGTGGTTGGTCTGAAGGCCCACTGCTGAGATTACACTGTGGTTGGTGTGATGGCCCACTGCAGAGATTACACTGTGGCTGGTCTGATGGCCCACTGCTGAGATTACACTGTGGTTGGTCGGATGGCCCACTTCTGAGATTACACTGTGGTTGGTCTGAATGCCCACAGCTGAGATTACACTGTGGTTGGTCTGATGGCCCGCTGTTGAGATTATACTGTGGTTGGTCTGAATGCCCACTGCTGAGATTACACTGTGGTTGGTCTGATGGTCCACTGCTGAGGTTTTTAAACTTTTCGAAATTCAAAACGCTCAAACTGCGTAGAGTATTTACAGTTGCTCTCTGGTATTCCCACGTGCACTCGTCCCTTAAAGCTTTGTCCGACGCCAGCTTCCGAAAAGATCACCCATTATATGTTACTCCGTAGCCACTCAAACAATCTATCTATCTATTGTAATTTCCACTTCTGCTGTTTAGCGTAGTGAGGGGGGGGGGCGGGGAATTAAAATTGTCTTGTCTTGTATCATGTGGATCACATTGGTCTTGGTCAGCCCATGTTTTCTTGGCGAGCTTAAACGATATTCTTTCTAACATAAAAAAATTCACTTTGAAAAAAAAATCAATGACCGATTGTTAGCCCTTAACGTTGTGGACATAAAAAAAATATGCCTTAACTACTATGCCAGGCAAATAGAAATATATTTTTTCTCAACAAAAGAACAGTTTTCATTTACAAGACAGTGGATCATACCACATAATGACGTGGTTGTTGGTGTCGTAATCGAACAATTCTCTATGTCTGTATGTTTGCCTTCACAGCGTTCATCCGGACAATTAGGATCTCCTGGAGAACATGTCCTGATTCTTGAACGTATGTAACTTTGACCTTTGAACACACATTCTGTCCATTGCTGCCATGATGACCACTCTCTCCTACCTGGAAATAAAAATTGTGTATTTGAATTTCAATAGACAGCATTACATTAGATGAGATGGTCGCATTTCACACGGACATCTAGACATATCAAAGGACAAACTACTGCGTCACAGTTAGGGGTATTTCCTTCGGGATTTCCCGTTTTTAACTAATTCTCACTAGTATGGCTAGAGAATACCTACTTTTCTGTGACAGTTGTGCGCACTGATCTCACGCAACCAGTTACCTTGATATTCCTATATCTAACTGTTTCTCATTGCCTGGCGATATGAAGTATAAGCAGAGCAACTAATTATCCATTGTATCAGACAGGATGCGTTTCGCTGTGTGAGATCAATCCCCAGAACTATTACGTAGAAGGATTGATACTTTTCATTAGAGACCTCGACTACTTTTAAACAGCTAACCCTTTCTGTGACGGTTGTGTCTTGTCCTTTTCTTGTATCTATATGTCTGAGAATTGTATCATTTTCCAGCTAAGGCAACTGGCACTTTAACAAGCAATTCTAACAAAGAGTTCCCTATCACAATAAAGGCATGCGCAGCAATTTAGTTTTGTTCCTGACCATAGGGTCACACAAAGATAAGCGCCAATACCGCTTGATATAGCCAACACAGACTCCGGTTTTAGGTTGAAAGAATTGAGCCTCGAAAATTGAGGATTTAATCCTTTGTTTAACAAACAAAGCATTACATCACATGAACTCAACTCAAACAAAGTATGATCTGTACTCAAACCACCAAAGTATGCGCTGTACTCAAACAACCAAAGTATGCGCTGTACTCAAACAAACAAAACCTTAGCTGTATTCAAATAAACAAAACATGAGCTGTACTCAAACAAACAAAACATGAGCTGTACTCAAACAAACAAAACATGATCTGTACTGAAACAACCTAAACATGTGGTGTACTCTAACAAACAAAACATAAGCTGTACTCAAACAAATTAAAATATAATCTGCACTAAACAAACTAAGCATGGTCTGTAACATACAGAATATTTACGGCACTCAAATAAAAATTCATTACATTACATGAGCTAGCTGTACTTAAACCACTCACTTTACATAAGGTATAATTTGTTTTACATAAGTGTAACTTACTTTACATAAGGTATAGCTTACTTTACATATTTGATAACTTACTTTGCATAACGAATATCTTACTTTAAATGATGCATAATTCTCTTTACATAAGGAAAACTTACTATACGTAAGGTTAACTTACTTTACATTACGATAACTTACTTTTCATAAAGAAAACTTCATTTATATAAGGTATAACTTACTTTACTTTGGTATAATTTAATTTGCATAAGGTATAACTTACTTTAGACTGTTATAATTTACTTTACATAAGGCATAACTTACTTTACATAAGGCATAACTTACCGCAACAGTGCATGAACTCGTCTGAGGTTCCAGCACAAGGTATTTCTCTGCAATATGTCGGGTTATTTGCCTGCAGACACACTCTTCTACGTGTTTTCTGTGACGGAACTTTATTAGCATCACATGAACTCCAAAGAGACCAGGGCGTCCAAGTAGGATTATCTGATGAAGAACAAGAATGTTCAAATCTGAAGCCAACTTATTATGTTAGAAAGTCTTCATTGTAAATAATTTTAATATAGCAGATGGTTTCTAACAACACTTCGTATGAAGAAAGTAGCAGATCCAACAAGACTTCGTATGAAGAAAGTAGCAGATAAGTTCCAACAACACTTCGTATGAAGAAAGTAGCAGATGGTTTCTAACAACACTTCGTATGAAGAAAGTAGCAGATAAGTTCCAACAACACTTCGTATGAAGAAAGTAGCAGATGGTTTCTAACAACACTTCGTATGAAGAAAGTAGCAGATAAGTTCCAACAACACTTCGTATGAAGAAAGTAGCAGATAAGTTCCAACAACACTTCGTATGAAGAAAGTAGCAGATGGTTTCTAACAACACTTCGTATGAAGAAAGTAGCAGATAAGTTCCAACAACACTTCGTATGAAGAAAGTAGCAGATAAGTTCCAACAACACTTCGTATGAAGAAAGTAGCAGATAAGTTCCAACAACACTTCGTATGAAGAAAGTAGCAGATGGTTTCTAACAACACTTCGTATGAAGAAAGTAGCAGATAAGTTCCAACAACACTTCGTATGAAGAAAGTAGCAGATGGTTTCTAACAACACTTCGTATGAAGAAAGTAGCAGATGGTTTCTAACAACACTTCGTATGAAGAAAGTAGCAGATTGTTTCTAACAACACTTCGTATGAAGAAAGTAGCAGATAAGTTCCAACAACACTTCGTATGAAGAAAGTAACAGATAAGTTCCAACAACACTTCGTATGAAGAAAGTAGCAGATAAGTTCCAACAACACTTCGTATGAAGAAAGTAGCAGATAAGTTCCAACAACACTTCGTATGAAGAAAGTAGCAGATGGTTTCTAACAACACTTCGTATGAAGAAAGTAGCAGATGGTTTCTAACAACACTTCGTATGAAGAAAGTAGCAGATAAGTTCCAACAACACTTCGTATGAAGAAAGAACTATTAAAGGAAAAAAATATCAAATAAAAAAGATCTTCAAATATATTAAAAGACATGACATCTTGTTGAACTCTACTGGATGGTAAAGTCGAGGAGAGGCGAGCAAGATGTAGGCAGGGATACAAGTGGGAGAGTAACATCACGAGATGGGTTGGCTACAGTCTAGCAGAGTAGACCACCACGGCAAGAGACAGGGGATGTTGGAGGTTTGTTTGTTTCCGTCAACCTTTGTTGCGGAGACTGCACTTAATGATGGTAAGCAGATTTATTATATTTATGCCTATATTCCTCGAAGTTTCCAACGTCCGTGTAGCAACCATGGGCCTGGACTTCTATATAGTTCAGTGTGCACAGAATAGGAACACTGTCTTCTTTCAAGCATATCGTAGGAAGTGACTAAGGAAAATTGGTGTGGTATGATAGCCCTGTTAGATAAAGTACTGAAAAAAATGAAAACATAGAACTTAGTTTCTCAGTCCTCATAGACCACAAGAGGAAAACAGAAATAATGGTTGTCTCGAAGAGTCATACACCACCAAGATGCAACATAATAATTAATGACACAAAATTAACACAAGTTGAAAAAGTGAAATATCTTGTAACCCTGTACAAATCAGAAGGTAGATGCTCAAGTGAGATAAAGTACCGAACAGCACAAGCGAAATCAGCATTCCAAAATATGAGAACCATTTTGTGCAACGGAAGACTATCAATGCAGGCCCGAATTCGAGTGCTGAGATGTTATTTCGAACAAATTCTTTTTTATGGATGTGAAGCATGGACTGCAACAAAAACATTCAAACCAAGCTGGAGGCTACAGAGAATTGGTTTCTGAGAATAATGAAGAAAATACCATGGACAGCTACGAAAACTAATGCAGAGGTTCTCATTGATGCTGGAGTACAAAGATCAATCATGTCAAACATTAGGGGCAGACAGTCATTATTTCTAGGGCATGTGCTGAGAAGAACACAGCTCTAACACTTAATAACCACTAGAAAGATAAGAAGAGACAGGGGACGACAAAGAGAAAATATGCTAGATGATCTAGTATTGTGGCACGGTAGAAGTTCACCAACCGAGCTTATTGATAACACAAGAGACAGTCTTGGAGAAACATGATCGCCCATGTCACTCGGCATGACTCTTGATTGATTGATTGATTGATTGGTTGATTGATTGATTGATTGATTGATTGATTGATTGATTGATTGATTGATTGATACATACCCTGCCACATGTGAATAAAACATCAGTGTTACATCTTGTCTGAATTTCGTATTTTATTTTTGTATCACATAACAATCATGGATTACGAAGTGATGCAGGCTAGTGGATTTGCACATTTGTCCTATTGTGTCAACAGACTTGCACATTTGTCCTATTGTGTCAACGGACTTGCACATTTGTCCTATTGTGTCAACGGACTTGCACATTTGTCCTATTGTGTCCACGGAATTGCACATTTGTCCTATTGTGTCAACGGACTTGCACATTTGTCCTGTTGTGCCAACGGAATTGCACATTTGTCCTATTGTGCCAGCGAACTTGCACATTTGTCCTGTTGTGTCAACGGACGTGCACATTTGTCCTGTTGTGGCAGACCCCTACTTGACGGGGGAATGCTAGATATGTCATCACTGCTGATATGTTAGCAAATCTCATAGAAGAATGATGAGATAGTAGGCTCAGAAGTGTGTGCTGTGATCTTGGCTGAACGTGGTAATGCTGTGATACGGCACACTGCAGTTCCTTCCATCGAGGACTAAACATGCAAGCATAAATCTCCCAAACACAACCATGATGTTGATACAATCTTACATGAGTCCAGCTGTCACCTCACTTATACAGCTGAGACAACGAGAGTGGTCGCGGGAGTGTTATACAGCGGGAGTGTCGCTAAGTTGAGAGGGACGGAGTGGTACTCTCGGCAGCTAGAGTGCCGCTTTCTTGAGAGGGACTGAGTACAAATGGGGTAACCTGAGTACAATGACGTCAGCTTCCTACTCTTTTTCAACTATTTCAAAATGTACATGAAAAATGTTGTGTTGAAGGGTTCAAACATTTCAACCTTTACATCAAAAGTGTCGTGTTGAAGGGTTCAAAGCCTTTCCTTTGCTTATTTTGAAAATAGACCATGACACTTTAAAGATAAATAATATGAACCCTCTTTCCAACCCCCAAACCCCCAGTTATATCGTTTTCGCCAAATGTTACAATCACCCCCAGAAATAAGTGTTTAGCTTTCTTAAGGAAACTCATGTTTTAACAAATTCCTATCTAAAAATAAAATACTAAATACTAAAAACAAAAGCATAACTCGTTCACTCACAAGACCATTCTGAGCTGAAAAGAGAAGCATCCACAGTATGTACAAGGAATCACAGACCCGCTTGTACCACCGTGTGCGCCTGTGTGTACAAGAAATCACAGACCCGCTTGTACCACCGTGTGCGCCGGTGTGTACAAGGAATCACAGACCCGCTTGTACCACCGTGTGCGCCGGTGTGTGCCTTCTTAGACATGCAGCCCTTGAAACAAATTACAGAAATACTAAAAACAAAACGGTAACTAGCCGACTGTTGAAGTAGAGTTGTCTAAACAAATAACTAAACCACTAACCACAAATGCACTCCTCCTCGCTGACAGGACTGTTACCGTCACACTGAATGTGTCGGCAGTTCGGATCCCATTCTGATATATTTATGCATCTTCTTTTGCGCATTCTTCTCGGTCTGGTCTGCGTGAAGTCGCAATCACTCCAATGATCCCAGCTGCTCCATGTCGGTGGAACTATTAACCCAACGAAATGACAAGCCAAAATATTTAATATTATAAGATAATAATGTAGTTATTTTTCTGTAAAAAAAAAACACATTAAGGACATGAAGATTTAGAGGGAAATGATCGATATTCACATGAAGGAGTGATCGATGATTATACTATTTCTCATGACGTGGTCTTCACTATGAGGACGTAATGTTGCTATTGGTTGCTGATTCAGCAGTCCATGGGCTCATTCCCTTTGACCCAATAATGTTGCTATTCAGTATTATTGTTATTATTATTGTATTTAGTAGTAGTAGTAGTAGTAGTAGTAGTAGTAGTAGCAGCAGCAGTAGTAGTATAGTAATAGTAGCAGTAGTAATAGTAGTAGCAGTAGAAGGAGGAGAAGAAGAAGTAGTAGTAGTAGTAGTAGTAGTAGTAGTAGTAGTAGTAGTAGTAGTAGTAGTAGTAGTAGTAGTAGTAGTAGTAATGATATTGTTATTATTTGGATTGTTATATTTATCGATATTACTGTTAGTAGTATTATCCCTATAATTGTTATTGTTAATACACTGTTCAAAAAAAAGAAATGCAACGTTTTTGAAGTTACTTTTGGAAAATATATTTGCTGATTGAACATCATTCAACCTATCGACTGTGTCACCTGGTCATTAACTTCTCGTGGTTACCTGAATTGTACTCACCTCGTGATTCGGGATATCATGAAATAGGTCAAGATCAAAACAACATTTTTGCCAATAACTCGTGACAGCTTCATGAGAATCGTTTGAGTTCTACTAAACACAAAACTCTCTGACCGTATTACTGAATGTCTATAAAAGATTGACGGACATTGAATAAATTCAGTTGAAAGTTCAATGTGAATGCATGGTTTATCTCACCACAAAACAACGATACATCATGACTGGACGCTTACAGACTGAACAATCACAAAGTGTAGTGGCCAGACAATTTAATGTGGTTAGAAGCACCATTAGTCGCCGTTGGGGGCGATTACAACAAACTGGCTCAGTCGCAGACACGCCTCGCAGTGGAAAACCCAGAGTCACAACTCATGGGGAAGCAATTCGTCGAATTTCAGATCAAACAGTTAAGAACCAGCTGCTCGACTCTGGTCTTGAGCTAGAAGACCCTACAGAGGTTCTGTTCTTACGGGCCGGCATCGCCAGAACCGACTGCAATTGACAAACGAGCATCGTCAATGGACCGTTGGGAATGACTGGAGACGGTTTGATTTTAGTTAAATTCTGAAAGTTTCTTCATGCCAAGGTTGAAACATTATTTCTGTAAAATAAAATTTTGATACACGATTGAAATAATGTTGAATTTATTTTTTTTAAACAGTATATCGTTGTCGTTATTATTGTTATTGTTATAAATATTATTTTCATATTAATATTGTTATTATTGTTATTTATACTATTATTATGTATTATAATTATTGCTTTATTATTATTATTATTAGTGTATTGCGATGTCTGTCATTATAGAGATTGTGGTTATGTTGATAGTTGTGATTGTGATGATGGTGTTGGTAGCGTGTTGATGATGATGGTAATGATAGTGATGATGATTATAATAACAATGCTGATGATGATGATGATGACGACGATAATAATGATGATGATGATACTTATTATGACGATGTTAATGATGACGACAATGATGATGATGGTGGTGGTAGTGATGATGATGTTGATGAAGATGATGATGATGGCTATAATGAATATGATGCTGATAATGATGACGGTAGTGATGATGTAGATGATGATGATGATGAATATGATACCAAACTTACCACATTTTGAACACTGCCCTCTGCAATCTTCAGCCTCAGCGTTATCATGTTGCCCATAGCAACCAGCAGCTTGACAAACGGGACTTCTCCGTTTCTCTGGGTCTGGATGACAGTAACAAGATCTCTTCCTGGACCCAGACCCAACAGACACCGAACAAGCTGACCACGAGCCCCAGGAGGTCCACACAGGGGGTACTATCAGGATTAGTCAATCAAATATTAATCTTAGCATCATTTAACCAACAGTACATCGGAACACTTACTATCTTCACACTGAGCAGCTAATTTAGCCCAGGTCTATTTACAGTACATCCAAACACTCATTACCTTCACAATGAGGAGCTATTTTGGCTCATATCTATACACCGTGCATTGCAATACTTACTACCTTCACAATGAGGAGATATTTTGGCCCATATCTATTCACAGTACATCCGAATACTTACTACCTTCACAATGAGGAGCTATTTTGGCCCATATCTATTCACAGTACATCCGAATACTTACTACCTTCACAATGAGGAGCTTTTTTGGCCCATATCTATTCACAGTACATCCGAATACTTACTACCTTCACAATGAGGAGCTTTTTTGACCCAAGTCTATTCAGAACCTTCGTCCAACCACTATGAAGCAGCAAATTCCAAATAGAATTGCGCTTCAGTAAGACTTTTCTCTTGGGGAGGCTCTATATCGTTTCGTTTATACAATTACGTTTTTTTATTGCTCTGCGTAGAAGGTTTCTTTTACTTATCATCATCAAGAGCCATGTCCACCAGGAAGGTTGGCTGCAACGGACCTCCAATATCCCCTGTCTCTTTCTTTAGTGGTGCACTCTGCTAGACTTAACATGTCCATCCCGTTATGTTTCTCTCCCACTTTTATCTCTGATAATCTCTTGCTCACCTCCCTTCGATTTTACCGTCACGTAAGGTCTTCAACAAGCTGTCATGTCTTTTAATATGTCGAAAATACTATATTTATTTCACTTTTTCTCTAGACATTATATAACTTCGAATGTCGAATTGTCATACTATGAAAGAAAGCTCTATAGAAATCACCCCACTACATGTAGGAAGCAAGAGCTAATCGCTCGAGGTTTTTTTTTCCTGGGCATATTCTCAACAACCACATGTGATTTTATAATTATCTTTCTTATGGAAACAAGTGATGTTTACCCACTTTTTAAAATTGCTTGATTCATGATTAGGAACAAGCGTCACGACACTGGGGGCATTCTCATGTTTGCTCTGCTTCCGTTCCATCAGCCATCTAAAAGTGTCTAAACTCAGTGTCCCTGTCAGTTGCTCATTACGCGTTCTTCTGATGTTTCCTGAGAGGAAGCAGTCTCTCCCATCACCTCTAGTCACTCCCATTTCTACCATTCTCTGAATATGTACATTTTAAAATTTCTTTCTAATATCCAGTGTCACATTCTGACATTTTATATTCAGGTGTGAAGGTTTAGCCCAAACCCACCCTCTCAACTACGGACTTGGTAATGTATTTATTATCAATCTTATTATTTTTCCCTCATCTTCTCGTTCACAATGTAACATGTCTACAGCAAGTGTTATTATCAATGCTCTCAGGAAAAGAAGACACTCATCAAAGCTACTAATAAAGTCGACCACACAATAGACAGCTATCACTATCTTGACAGAGCTGAGCAAATTATCATCTTCCGAGTTAAGACATAATCCCTGTGTCCATGTGGGTAGGCAGCTCAGTCAGTGGAACATATCCTGCAAGGGCACAGGCCCACAGAGACGAATATCAAAAGAAATTTGTATTGGAGCACTGATGAGCTTTCAAATACCGCAGAATGTATCAAGCAAACTGGACTTTCTATGTAGACATGTTAAACTAGATTTGCTGTGTAGTCATGTTAAACTAGATTTGCTGTGTAGTCATGTTAAACTGTATGGGAGCACTGATGAGCTTTCAAATACAGAAGCATTTATTCAGAAACCCGAACTTTCTGTGTAGGACCTAGACATGGTAAATTGCGAAAGAGAAGAAAAACAAGATCAATGCTAACTTAATAGCCAAGAAATAACAACACAGAACATTGAAAACGGAGTAAGCTGATAAATGTTGAGAGGAAGATGAAGAAAGAGAAGAATCAAAGACAAGAATGGAGTAGAGTAGGCGTATACTACCGCAACATGGGTCCAGTTTGCAGAAAATCCTCTCAATATGGTCACCGAAACAGGTGTCATTCGAACACGTTCCATTCAGACAGACTCTTGTCCTGTGTAATAGTACGTTAGTAAATGAGCGTACAAACGATGCGACTCATGATGATGGTTTTGATGATGATGATGATGATGATGTTGATGATATGATTGTTGTGTGGTGGTGATAGTGGTACTGGCTGTCATTGCTTTTATATTAGTAGTGATACATGTCCATAGTTCTGTCAGACTGATCCACTGAAACGCACGCATTCCATATGAAAGTCTATATCAATGGTCCACCTGTGTATGCCGGTTCCCAGAAGGAGAGCAAAGAATAGCAACACTGTTTACCTTTCATGCATGTAGTAAAAGGGGGACTAAGGAGTATAGGATGGAGTTGGTTGTCCCATACAACATGCTATATAGTATTAAAGTGATTGAGTAAACATACATAACTCGAAGATCGTGGTAATTGGACTACCAGAGCCGCCACCTCCTATTTTTGATGATTATACAGCTCTGATATAACAAGATTGGCTAGCATCCGAGGTTGAAAATAACGTATCTCACAATATAGGGTCAACTATAAGAGATGCATATGTAACCAAAAATAGTCATGATGAAGTCTGATGTGCCATTCCATAGTCACGTGCTTCCCAACGTGGGGCGCACTCCCCAAAGGAGGGGGGGGGGGATTTCATTGTTCAGAGGGGCAGTTTCAAAAAAATAGTAGGGAACAATTCAATTTCTGAATATTAAAAAACAATGTATATACTACATGGGGGGGGGGGAGCATCAGCAGAATTTTAGAAAGACTTTGGTTGGGCACGGTGAAAAACAGATTGAGAAACACTGTTTTAAGATGACTTCTGCGATCACTTTAACCCAAAGTGTAGCTGCCTTTTGTTTTTACAACAAACCAATTCACCTTAAATAACTTCCTCATTTTTTTTGTTCACAATTTTAAAGGTTGTTCCCCTTTTACAGAAATATGGGGGTTTTTTCTATAGATCATTGAAACGTTCATGAAACAGACCATATCTAATGACCTGAAATCATCAACTATTTTTTGATGATTGTAAAGCTCTAATATAGCCACATTGGAGACTAACATTCGCGGTTGAAAGTAACTACCTAAAAAACCCAGGGCTTTGGACTGTACAGAATATAGAACAATATGTTTAATGAGTCATATAGGCCTAACCAAAATGCTACTCAAGATAATACATGAAAGAATTTAAAAACAAGATAGACATGGAGGTCGGTGAAGAACAATTCGGTTTCGGGAAAACCTAAGGAAACAGAGAAGATATATTGGGAAAAAACTGCATCAATAAGATGTGAAAACAGCTACTCGCCATACATAGAAATAAGAAGAGCGGTAAGACCATTATCTGGACTACATCCTGTTACATTCAGGAGTGTGAGAATTACTGCACAAGAAGCTGGAACATGTGTTGATAACTGATGTGTCAACAAAATGAGAATAGTATTATACTCGTAACAATTACACTATAGTTGTGATATACGATAAGTGGTGTATATAGGTAGCGTGGCCGAGCGGTCTAAGGCGCTGGTTTAAGGCACCAGTCTCTTCGGAGGCGTGGGTTCAAATCCCACCGCTGCCAATAAATTTTTAGTCTAAAACAGAGAGGTTTTTGGGCAAAGACAAAACATGACGAGCATGCGAAATAATCTGAAAATATTCTTCTAAAGATCTGCGATCAGATCTGCGGCTTCTGTTTTTAACAACTAACCGATTATGTAATGGCCTTTCTTATGAAAACTAAGTTAGTATTGTTGGATGTGTTTAATCTCCCAGCATATTAAATATTTACACAGATAAATATCTTTAAATATATTGAAGCAATGCCAGGACTCAAGTTCAGTGGAAAAATAATAAACAACCTGAGATATGCAGATGTCACTGTTCTGTTAGCAGAAAGTGAACATGAGCTACAAAGACTAATAGATCAAGTCAATAAATCAAGTAATGAATATGGACTGGATATAAATATCCAAAAAAACAAAATCCATGATAATCACTTCTTCTTCTTCTGCGTTCGTTCTCAAACTCCCACAGATTAGCAGGATGTAGTCCGGAGAAAGGAATGTATTGTGTCATGGTTTACAGCATTGTTTCGATATCTGCGACTTTCGGTCTGACACATCCTACTTCCGCATGGCTTTGGGTCGCTTACCCTATATGGGATGGAACAGCAAACTCCATCCCATAACCTCCTTAGTCGCCTCTTACGACATGCATGGAAGGTAAACAGTGTTGCTATTCTTTGTTCCCCTTTCGGGCCCCAGCAACACAAGGGTGATGATAATCACTAAAGTCACAAAAGAACAGGTGCTAAACATAAACAAACACGGAGAGAAACTACAACAAGTAAAACATTATCAATATCTTGGACACATAGTCACAAATGATGGCAGATGTGAAACAGAAGTTAAAAGGAGAATAGGAATGGCTAAAAGTACCTTCAATGACATGAGGAAATTATTAATATCTAAACAAATTACAAACAAGTTAAAAATGAGAATTATAAAATGCTGCATCTATTTTAAATTAGTGTATGACTCAGAAACGTGTACAATAAACAAACAATTAGAAGACAGAAATGATACCTTTGACATGTGAATATATAGGAGAATAGGGAGAACATCGTAGACAGAGAAGAAAACAAAGAGGTTCTAACAACATGTAATATGAAGAAAGAATTACTAAGAGAAATAAAGATCAGGCAAATAAAATATTTTGGACACATTAAAAGACATGATACCTTATTGAAGACCTTGATTGAAGGTAAAGTGGAAGGGAGATAGACAAAGATAAAAGTGGGAGAGTACATCACGAGACGGACAAATTAGTCTAGCAATCATCATCATCAACGAAGGTTGGCTGCAACGTATCTCCAACATCTCCTGTCTCTTGTCTTGGTGGTGCACTCTGCTAGACTGTAACCTGTCCATCGTGTAATGTTACTCTCCCACTTGTATCTCTGCCTACCTCTTGCTCGCTTCCCTTTGACTTTACCCTCAAGTAAGGTCTTCAATAGGGTGTCATGTCTTTTAATGTGTCCAAATTATTTTATTTGCCTGATCTTTATTTCTCTTAGTAGTTCTTTCTTCATATTAAGTGTCTTTAGCACCTCTTTATTTGTTTTCATCTCTTTCCATGATGTCCTCCCTATTCTTCTATATACCCACATCTCAAAGGCATCAATTTTGTCTTCTAATTGTTTATTTAGTGTCGATGTTTCTGAGCCATACATTAATATGGAATAGATGTAGCATTTTATAATTCTCATTTTTAACTTGTTTATAATTTGTTTAGATATTAATAATTTTCTCATGTCATTGAAGGTACTTTTAGCCATTCCTATTCTCCTTTTAACTTCTGTTTCACATCTGCCATCATTTGTGACTATGTGTCCAAGATATTGATACTGTTTTACTTGTAGTTTCTCTCCCCTGTATGTTTAGCAATATATGCCAACAAAACAAGAGACAGGGGATGTTGAAGGTCTGTTGCAGCCAACCTTCGTTGCGGAGACGGCATTTGACGATGAAGAAACGTTCAAGATAATACATAATTTACATGATTTTCTACATGTATTTCAATGTGTAAAAGTAATTTGTGTCAAACAATTTTATAAATACAAAATATGTAGGCTTGTGTATTTTTGAAAAGCTCTCTTATTTAGTTTTTATTTTGCCTAGTTTTCTAACATGAAATATTCATAGTTCCATTTTGTCTAGTTTTCTAACATGAAATATTCATAGTTTCATTTTGTCTAGTTTTCTAACATGAAATATTCATAGTTTCATTTTGTCTAGTTTTCTAACATGAAATATTCATAGTTTCATTTTGTCATTTTCTAACATGAAATATTCATAGTTTCATTTTGTCTAGTTTTCTAACATGAAATATTCACAGTTTCATTTTGTCTAGTTTTCTAACATGAAATATTCACAGTTTCATTTTGTCTAGTTTTCTAACATGAAATATTCATAGTTTCATTTTGTCTAGTTTTCTAACATAAAATATTCATAGTTTCATTTTGTCTAGCTATCTAACATGAAATATTCACAGTTTCATTGTGTGTCTTATAAAAAGAATATCTC